>JAQMYG010000039.1:3393095-3408095 GCA_030014215.1 Clariallabes teugelsi | reverse complement strand
CAGAACGGATATTTTAGAAACACTGTGGTATAAAATGGAAAATCTTGAATGACAGCTTTCACTTTCATCATTTTTAATGCTCTTCTGCTTGGATGAGTAGTGTGTGTGTGTCCGTGTGAATGTGTGTGTGTGTATGTGCAGGTTTTAATTCAGTTTGACGACAGCAGTGTCTAATCCTTCTCTGTCCAAACCCAAACTTCTGGATGATTGAATTTGCTTAATAAACCAATACAGGCACACAGAGTCACATCGACAGTTTGATGTTTATTACATACATTAGAGCATTAGAGCAAAAATATCAAATAGCAGCGATGTTGGACGAGACATGCTTAAACATGCTGCCATGTTTTTGAGGGATTGAATCAAAGTAAAACAAAGAAAAGTACAATATGGACGGCTAGTGTGGCTCAGACCGTAAACTGATCTAAAATGTGATCAGTCAGAAGAAGGTGGGTTTGACTGTAGCCTCGATCAGATTGTTCAGCAGTGGGGATGTAGCTCAGTGGTAGAGCGCGTGCTTCGCATGTATGAGGTCCTGGGTTCAATCCCCAGCATCTCCATGAAGTAGCACATTTTAACCTTTACAAAAAGGGCAAATTACATAGAATCACTAAATTAATAAAATAAACTGTAAAGTCTAACAGCCCTGTTTTCAGCATTCACATTAACATTTTAACATTTTCTAGTCATAGATGTACATCATGCACAAAATGTCACTCACACAGATCTGTACAGTATACAGATCATTCATAGAGCATTCATATTAAAAAAAAAAAAAAATTATATATATATATATATATATATATACTTTTTTTTCTTCTATATTTCTATATTTTGTAATATTTTTATTATGCCCTTATTTGTACAGTTTATTTTACTAATTAAATTTATTTTCTTTAGTATTTCTTTTTATTCATATTTATTACCAATAAATAAATACGTATAAGTTTTTTTTTTTTTTAAGGTCACTGGCGGTCGTATAAGCATTTCACTGCATATCGTACTGTGTATGACTGTGTACTGTATGTGATAAATAAAATTTGAATTTGAATTTGATTTGCTTTACGTTATTTTCTGAATATTTCATTACACATACAGTACCCGATTATTTATTGCTAATTCTAAACAGAAGAGCAAAAATGATCCAAGCCTACTGTACATACACAGGTGAGAAATACTTCACAACTGTAAATCAAAGTCAATTTGTTCGAAACCAAGTTCATTTACTGTATTTAAAGTAATAAAATCGTGCAGCCCTGATGAAGAGGAATTCTCCAGTCTCTATATTAATGTTTTATATTTAGTTAGATTTAGAAATTTCATAAAACTGATTAATGGCATAGAAGGCATTAATTATTAATCCCTAAGGTAGTTTTTCTCATGTGCTAGAGATTAATGGATACTGGATTACCTTTACAATACAGAAAATGTGTGTGTGTGTGCGCCAAAGAAGCTACTTCTGAAGTTTATTTCTACTTCTAAAGTTTAAAAGTTTCAAGTTATGCAACATAGAAGTAACAAATCTTGCTTCTTAAAAAATTTCAAGTTGCTAACTTTAGCCGTTTTGGAGAGATGACTTTAAATGTGCCCCAAAAAAGGCAATTTTTCGGACTTATACTGTCTTGCTTCAAACAATATTAATTCTAAATGTAAATTATTCATATTTGTTATGATTATTGATAGGAAAATTGATGTAAGCTTCTAGAAGCATATGACCTGTGAAAATTGTTGCTTAAATCGATTTTTGGTAAAAGCTTAAATAGCAAAAGATCTGTAGTGTCCGTAACCAAGTCAGATTCATGTTGCAATATCTTAACGTTTTTAACATCTAATGTTAACATTTAAAACATCTTTTTCAGTGTAATCTAAATCTAAGTTTCATCTGAAAGACAATTAAGATCATTGAAAGATTTGAATTAAAAAAAAGTTACAGACACTACGGACGTAAAAGGGCATGAAATTGTATTTGTTTCTTTTTATCTGATAAAAAAATTAATGTGTTGCATATTTACATAAAACAAAGCATGCATCTGGAGATATGAAGCATTAAGTACAGTATTATGAAAAATGGTGTTATATGATCCTGACTGAAAATTCACTTTTTCCCCTCCTGTAGGTGAGACACTTTTCAGTACAGATACCATGTTTTGTCCGGATGCTTATTTGTGGACGTTAGAGAAAAGTGTTACTGTACAGATGTAAAGTGTAGTTTAGAGATGGAACATTTATGTATTCGAGTTCCTGTACACATCTAAAAGAGTTTAAAGCTAACTCGTAAATAAAGTCCTGTTTACAGGACAGATGTGACGGTTTAAAAGCTCGTTGTTTAAAGTGAACAGGTTTAGGACGGGTTTTGTTCAGCAGGTCAGACAGCAAGAGAAATCTAAAACCACTGGAATTTATTTGGTATATTTTGGGGAAATTCAAACACTGTCATCAGGCTGTTAGTGAAAGCTGATCTCCTGGACTGTTCTTGTCTCCGCTGGTGAAACTGTGAATATTTTTCTCTCCGGCTTTCCTCTCTTCTGCTCTGTCTTTCTGTCCAGAAGACTCCACCACCACTTCATCTTCCTCTTCATTCTCCTTCAGGTCAGGGCCGAGTAGCCAATCTGCTAGGAAATGCAGACAATCATTATTGGTGCTTTAACCCTTTCATGCTTAGTCTTATCACTTCTGACTGTTTTTAGGGAAATATCTGAAGATATAAATGATTTGTGTTGATTTCTACAGTAGATTAATTGCAAATTCATTGTATTTTCAGTGCAGCTGAGCTACCTGTCCAAATGTCCTACATAATATCCAAATGACCTTAAAACCATGTTCATGGCAGATAAATACATACATACATCATACAGCAGTCCTAACATACTGTATGTACAAATATGTCTAGGATACTATTATACAAAAGGCATGAAACCTGGACTTTTGATTGTGCAGTTATTTTTTGATTGTCCCTATATGTCTCTATATAATCCCCTGCTACACTAATGCACTTATCCCAGCGTTTCATTTCATTGGACACCAGCAAGGTAGAAAGTTTTCTCAGGACACAGGAACCATGCTTCACATCTGAAACGCTGGCCTCCCAGGAACTCCTTTAATGGCAGGACTGTATGGGAGATGTGGAAATAACTCCCAGCCGAGTTCCTGTAATGCGTAAGTGGTGTTGGTGAATGAGTGTGTGTTCAGTTCACGCATACAGATGCGTCTCTTGTGCAAGCTGGAGTCGAAGTTAGCCATCGATTTTCAAGGATCAGGTGCTGAATGTTCACTGGATCCACTTCGGCTGGGATCGTGACTCACAGACCTACGGCCTTCTTTAAAACGTCAAAAAATCTTTTATGTCAATAAATCTTTTATGTCAATAAATAAAAAAAAAATAAACATATCAGATAGATCTGATTTGGCTTTTAAATCATTTTGCATGAAAGGGCTAAAAAACGCAATTTTTGTTTTTATTTAGTAAAGGTATTTTAATATTAATGTCAAGAATTATTTGCACCTAAATCCTGATCTTGGTGTGCATGCAGTAATTTAGAGTTTAATCCGACCCGTCCTGCATTAACCAGGCTAATCCAGTGCTAAGACGCAGGACATCTCGCTGACGCTGATGTTCCGTGGTAAGTATTTGCTGCTGATGCCTTTGATGAAGGTGAAACCTGTGTCATTGTTCTGTGTTATGCTGTTCTGGGTATTGGGGGGCTCTGAAACCTATTGCAGGAGACTTTGGGCACAGGGAGGGGTACACCCTGGACAAGGTGCCAATCCATCGCAAGCATACACACACACTTATTCGCACACTACGGGCAATTTGGGAAAGCCAATTAGCCTAATTTGAATGACTTTGGAAGAAAACCGAAGTACCCGGAGGAAACCCACCAAGCACAGTGAGAACATGCAAACTCCATGCATACAGATCCCGAGGCGGGAGTCGAACCCTCAACCCCAGAGGTGCGAGACCCTAGAGCTAACCACTACACCAGCATTTACATTGTTCATTACTCCTAACCCTAATGCAGAATAATGTTCACCAGGTTCACTCTACATACATTCGATTCTTTAGAAGGCATCAATTACTTTTCTCTAAGGGCAGCTCTGATGGCAGTTCCAGGTTTATACTGTATTAATGCCTTCATTATAATAAGCTAACTCAGTGAGACGTGTATATAATCACAGTCTAATAATTAACGAAGTAAAGAGAAACTCAATCTCTCATTGATATGGTGAGGTTTTCTGTGAAGAGATGCTTATCTAGCTTTTTTGGAAGGAGTCACCAGTGTCAGTGCTTTGTTACAGTTAGAGGTTCATTTGCAACTTGATGGGTTTTTTGAAATCTTTAAGATAGATGAGTTGACTCTTTCCCTGTAACATGACACATGAGGTTATCAGAGGTCAACTTGTAACTTTGACCTTGAACTTTAATTATGTTTTTGAAAGTACGCTTTGTGTTGTTTGTTTTTTTTGTAAGACTAAATTCAAGTGGATAACTTTATAGCTGCTATAAAGTAAGTGATTTACTAATTAACTAATGTGGATGCTAAGCAATATTAACCATAAATAATAAATAAAGAAAAAAATGGTGTTGTTCTTTAATTGATCAAAATGTTAATCAAATTGCTGTGGTACTAAAGGAATAAATAACCTCAGGACATGGAGTTAATAGAACACAATCAACATTCTGGTCATAACATGAACTCCAAGCTATTGTTAATTACGAGGGGCGTTCAAGTCAAACCGGGACTAGTCAAGACCTGATCCTTAAAAATCGACAGATAATTTATCACCCACTTGCGGAAGAGACGCATCTTCTGTGGTGTTGGCGAATGAACAATCATTCACCAACACCACTTGCACATTACAGGAACGCGGCTGGGCCATTTCCACATGTTCGGGGCGTTAAAGGAGTTCCTGGGAGGCCAGCGTTTCAAACTGTAAAAAATCATTCTAATAATGTCCAAACTTTTCAGCAGACTAGAGCTTACTTGCTGATTCCACTTGAAAGCGTAGACAACTTTTACCTGCCAGATCGTGGACCAGATCCTTAATCAGATGACCAGTGATGCCGTAGGTGCCCACAATAATCATGACCACCCCTATGAGGATGTACAGCACATGTTTGGGCAGGATGATGATGGCGTCTCGGGCGGGTGGGATATAGCTGGAGAAGTAGCGTTCATCCTGACTTACTGCCTCCTGAAGGAGATGTCTCGAAACAGCATGTGGGGTTGAACCATTGCGGATCTCTTTATACTGGAATTCTGGGCTTGGCATGGCTCCAGCACTGCTCAGAGTGAATTCCTGTTCCAACATTCGGTCGTCAGTTTTCATTCATGTACTGTACAGTAGATGGGAGGTTAAATGAGTAGAAGGTGAGATGATGGTGGAGGTGACATTTGGTGGTATGGATGAAGGATGACGGATGACTGACTGATTCTGATTTCTGCTTGGAGCTTCTGAATTTGTGAGCAATTTCCATGTGACAAATTTTACCTTACCTCTATACTGTAGATTTGAGCTGTAACCATAAAAACGGTCCCCTACATACGAACGAGTTCCGTTCCGAGAGCTTGTTCATAAGTCCGATTTGTTTGCAAGTCCACTTATAGATACACGTATATTACCACGTATATATTACAGTACAGTACAATAATGGCACAGCAGACTTTGCATGTTGCATGACTCGTATTGTTCTTTAGAATCGTACTGATGGTTTAACGATTCATATTAAAAGAACAAGCAATGTCTCAATTTCTCACAATTATTTTTACTTTCGTCTCCATTGTTATTGCTTGGTGCTTCTTAGCAGTACCAGCTTCAATAACGCTGCTTTTTACGCTTCCTTCTGGACATCCTGGGCTTGTGGGTACACCACAACCACTTGCAGAGGATGCATACTGCACGCACGTGACAATGTACGTCGGACATGTGATCTAACTTCCGTTTGCGCATGTTCATATCTTCAAAAGTTCGTAACTCGAATGTTTATATGTAGGGGAACACCTTATCTACTGATGGTCTTTATTTTTCTATTTGGTGTTACCCAGAAGAGGACGGGTCCCATTTTGATTCTGGTTCCTTTCAAAGTTCCTCCGAGAGTTTTTCTTACCGTTGTTGTTTATTTGGGATTTAAATCTACAAAAAGTCTCAGGCAGCAATAACATCATGAGCTAGAATGAAAAAAATCCATGGCACATTTGTAGCCCAGGCCATTTATGATGGTTCACATCATCTTTGGACTGCTGGAGGAACCCCACAAAGAACATGCAAACTTCATGTACACAGACCCAAGGCAGGAATCGAACCCTTAATCCTAGATGTGCGAGACCACACTATTTGGAGCAATAAACATGTCCAGACAGTGGCATTGCATCCCATCCAGATTCACGCACTCTTTCACACCTGGGGCAATGTAGCAACGCTAATTCACTTTCTAGCATTTGGGAGAAAACCCCAGAACCTAAAGGAATCCCATGCAAAATCAAACTCCATACAGACAGCATCCCAAACTCAGGATGTGATCCTGTAACTGGAACCAGTCCACCACCAAGTAAAAAACAGAAACCATCTTCATGCTTTCATTAACACACACACCTATAAATGAAGATGCTGCTCACTCAGACAGGGACGTTCTCCTCAGATATTGGTGCTGCTTTAATCTTCTTGCAGAACACCTGGGACAGCAGGAAGTTCCACAGAATGACCGAGAGCGACGTGTTAGTTGTTATGATGGCGACCATGAGAGGATGCATGTCTGAATTCTTCACACCAAGTCTTCCTTCTTCCTTACTCTCACTAACCGACGGACTGGCTGTCCGGACACTGTGGCGTTCTCACGGATGTGTCCGCGGCTCTTGGCTGTTTCTTATCCTCTCACAGCTGACCTCAATCTCCACCTAAACCTAATCATCCATCCTTTCTGACCTTCCCGCATGCACACAAGTCTCACTAATCCACACAATCACAGCACACACATTCACAGCTCCAAGTTTATCCTCACGGTGATCAAGATGTACAAATTGCTTTCGATTTAATCCAACAATAGATTTTTATTAAAATCTAATACTGTTAATCCAAGTGAAAGCATTATAGCAGTTTATTATTTAAAGGAAGACTCCAGCATTTTTTTTAAATCTAATGGCTGTCCAGAAAAGTGTTGAGAAAGGAATGTTTTATTCGTTCCATTCAGATTCATTCTTTTGTTTTTATTCCATTCTTTCCATTTTACATTCTTTCTGTGCCTGTCCGTTCTATGCATTACATTCATTATGATCTGTGTTGTTCTGTTCTTTCCGTTCTCTCCCATTTATTGATGTCCCATTCTTTTTTTCTTTTCATTCCCCCCCTTTCTTTTTTTCCATTATGTTCTTTTAACTCTATTCTGTTAGATCAACTTTTTCTTTGATCCTTGTTCTATTTCATTCTTTAATTTTTGTTCTCTTTTAGTTTCTTTCTGCTTCATCTCCTTCATTTTATTCTGTCTTTCCATTCTTGCATTCCATTCTGTTCTTTTTTCATTATGTTTCAAAGTTTTGTTTGTTTATTTTTTTATTTTGTCATTTGCTTTGTTCTTTTTCATTTCTTTTGTTTTTTCCTTTTATCCTATGCCTTTAGTTTTTCTTCTTCACTTGTTTCCATTCATTTATTTTTTCCTCATTGCTTTCTCTTTTTTTGTTCTTTTATTTATTTTTTGTCTTCTGTTCTTTTTGGTCTATTTTTCTGTTCATCTGGTTTTGTTAAATTCTTCTATTTTTTTTCTATTCATTCATAATTTCCTGTTTTGTTCTGTCCTTATTTTTGCTTTAGTTTTTCCATTTGTTCTTTTTTATAGTTTGCGGTCCTGTTTTCATCCTGTTCCAGTCTACTACATTTGTTTCCTTGCGTGCTTATTCACGCAAGGAAACAAATTCTGCCCCACAGCAATAATGTCTTCACAGACATGCAAAAAATAAACAGACACCTTACAGTCATAATGTCTGTAATATCTTGCCATTATTATGACTACTATAAGTTTCCTTCTTCGCAGATTGGAATAGACCCATGTTCAAGCCTGGAAGTGTAAACTCTATACCTAGGCAAGTTGTTGCTCATAAAGAGAAGCTGCTAAAGGAAAGTCAAGCAAGTAATAATAAAGTCTGAGTGGCATTCAAGTCAAACCAGGACTTATAATTTTTAATGAATGAAGGCAAGAACGTGATGGACATTTACAAAAGACTACAGTACGGTGATGAGACTCTTAGCTGCCGTAGAACATTTGAATGGTGCAAACGTTTTAAAGAAGGCCGTATATCTGTGAATGATGATCCTGCCTGAGATGGCCTCGGAGCTCACTGCAGTCGTTCCCGTGAACATTCAGAGAATGGAACACCTGATTCTTGAAAATCTGATTTGGATAATTTGTCAATTTTTGACAGGATCTCAGCTGGGAGTTATTGCCACATCCCCAGTACAATCCTGACCTCGCTGCTCCAAGACATTTCCACATGTTTGGGCCGTTAAAGGAGTTCCTGGGAGGCCAGTGGTAAAGCAAGCAGTCTGATCATGGCTCAGATATACTTGAGAAAACTTTCTATCTTGATGGTGTCCAAGCGCTAGTGAAACACTGGGATGAGTGCATTAGTGTAGCAGGAGATTATATAGAGAAATAAAGGGAGTTTTTACTCTTAGAACTGTGTTCTGTACAATCAAAAGTCCCGCTTTGACTTGAACGTCCCTTGTATTAATAGCTAAACCTTGTTTGCTCAAAAATCTAACAAATACTGGTGCATGAATTTTTTCACAAAACCCCTTGCATGCCTGTGTGGTGCAGTTACACTGAACTAATACTAATACTGTACATTCTCCCCCTGTCCTGGTACAGTACATGCAGAGACCGTACAGTATAGCAATTAAACCTTATCTAAAAAATATCCAAACGAATCCTTCAGACTCGGCACCTACAGTACGAACGAGATTGTGATGAAATGTAGAGATGAGGACAGAACGGAGAGAAGCGTGCAGTGACCGATGAGGGAAATGATTATGGAGCCCTAAGAAACTCGGGCTGATTGAAGAAGAGCATGATTTTAAAAATAGATTTGTCATAAATGAACATATAAAGAAAAACAAAAATCTTAGCAATCTGAAATATCTTAAATTTACACAATTTTGATTAATCTTTCTCTTGTTACTAAAATCATTAAGCCTATTTAGACTTGATCTCAAGCATTTATATTTGTAGCAAGATGATAAAAACATACATCCACAAATATAAACAACAAAAACATTTCAAGCTTGAAATCAGGAAAGATGTCACGAAATTATAATGAGAAATACTGTATTACATAACTTTTCCTTTCGGCCAAAAAACAGTATTGCTGCTGATTTTATTTTTGTAATTTATGTTATACATATAATACAGAAAATATCTGTGTGCCAAAGAAGCTCCTTCTGTCTGAAGTTGAACGTGGAAGTGACCAAACTTATTTCAGCTGTTTTGGAGAGATGATTTTATATTGCGCTCCATTTTCCAGCCTTATACTGTCTCACTTCAAACAATAATCATTTAAAAAGCTAATTATTCATATTTCTATTCATAGTAAAATTGGTATAAGCTTCTTGAAGCATATGACCTGTTAAAATTGTAGCTTAAATTAAAGCATTCCGTGAAAAATTCCCCCCAAAAAATCTGTAGTGTCCGTAACCATGTCAAATTCATGTTGCAATATCTTAACAATTTATCATTTTAGAATAATACACTCTTTCAGGTTCATGTCTTTTCATGTGAAATCTAAATCAGCCAAGTTTCATCTGAATGACAGTTAAGATCGTTGAAAGATTCAAATTTTAAAAAGTTCCGGACACGACAGACATAAAAGAGCGTGAAACTGTACTTAGCAAATGTGTTTCTTTTTATCTGATAAAAATATACATGTGTTGCATATTTACAAAAAAATGAAGAAGCATGGATCAGGAGATAAGAAGCATTAAGTATTATATAAAACGGTGTTATATGATCCTGTCTGAAAATGCACTTTTTCACCTTGATCAGACACTTTTTAGCACCAATACCATGTTTTGACTGATTATTCAAAAATTCTTATCTTAATGTCTGTTTTTCTGCATCGTGTATGACCAAGAAGGAAAATAAAACTAGATATCAACTTTACCTTTTTTCTTTTTGACTTCTGTCCTTTGGAGTCGTCCCCTTCGTGTTAATGAGCACTGAGCGGTTGACCTCGAGGAGATCCCGTATACGGCGTCTGGATGAAACCAGGGTATTTTGTGCAATCAGTTAACACATGCAGAGTGGAAGGTCAGAAGCGAGCACTGTGTGTAAGTCAGAGTCAGTGTTCAGTCAAGAAATCTGTGCAGTTTAATCTTCGCTTCGGCCAGAATAAGCCAGAATACCCTGAGAGAGAGGGAGAGGGGGAAATCAAGCTCAGCCAGTATTGTGTGTGTGTGTGTGTGTGTGTCCTGATAGAAAGCAGATGCTTTTAGTTACTACTGGTGAGGACGAATTACCTGAAGCTGAATCGCTGATGAACTGAAATGAGTTTACTGGTGAATATGAGTTTCATAAACACAAATACATAAAAAAAAAAAAAAAATCTCGGCTCTCACTCGGAGAATCTTCTTTCACTCTGGATCGTCCTCGTCCTCAGTCTTGGTGCAGAAGGCTTGTGTAAGGATGTAGGCCCAGTAACCCACAGTGATGGAGGAGTTGATGAACAGAATGCCGATCATCATCGGGTGCAGCATGCTTGGTCCGATCGCAGTCCGAGCTCCAGGTTTCTGTCAAGGCTTCGGGTTTCTCTGCAGCTTCTTGAAGACCTTAATTCCTTTCTAATGCTTATGATTTTAAAAGGTTCATCCCAGGACATGCTGAGTCTTCAAAAAAATCCTTTCTTGTCCTAGTGAAAGAAAACAAAGACCAATCAGTATAAGAAGGTATTAGTTGTCTAAGTCTCTATAGCAGACTGAGAGATGAAGCTCCTTTGGAATGTTTTTTTTTTTTAGGATTAAATTAAACATTGCGGTAACAAATAGTTTTTAACCAGTTGGGAGTTCATTTCAAATTACACATTGCTTGGACGTAAAAATCTAAACAGATGAGCCGGACCCCTGGCTGTGCGGGATTAGCTACGCTTACGCCGCTTTATCCTCCTGCTCAAGGGGGGAAAATCCCTGATTATCAGCATCGTAAGCGCCTTTGTGTTGCGTGAACGCATTTGGTCTAAAAGCATCAGCTTTAGAGAGTCAGCACATCCAGACGCGATGTCTTTATTACTCAGCATCCAATCAAACACAATCATACAGACAAGATACGGACAAGGAGACTGGATATGAAACTCTTAAAGTCCGAAAAGCTGTGATTTTTTATTTCGTTTATTTCGTGTATCTTAATACTACTGTGAAAAAGTCTTAGATATCATATTATCTTCAATACAAATTGTGTTTTATATGTATACATGTACTGTATCATGTCTGTATTATGTACAAACCCATCCACTATTTCAAAAGATACCTTTAAAATGTAATTTATATGAAGAAAAAAAAAAGTAAGCATTTTAGATACCCAAATTTAAATTGAAGTTAAATGTTAAACTCTTGCATTTTATTTATTTTTTTGATTATCCCCCCGATTTTCTCCCTAATTTAGTCGTGTCCAATTCCTCCCCGTCACTAGGGGGCTCCCACATTAAGGTTACTACTACCACTCAGTCGGGAGGGCTGAAGACAATCACGTGTTTCCTCCGAACCACGTGACGCCAGCCGACCGCATCTTTTCAAACTGCTCACTCACGCACCGTTGGGGGCGGCGTAACACACTCGGAGGACAGCGCTATCCGCTCCTTCCGCTTGCGCGAGCTCACAGACGCCCCTCCTCTGTGAGAGAGCTCGGCCAATCAGCTCTCTCTAGATCTCCGGCTGTGAGAGGTTACAGCATCACCCGGGAATCGAACCAGCGATCTCCGGATGATAGGGCGAGTGCTATACCACTGCGCCACTCGGAGGCTAAACACTTGTATTTATATTTGAATGCTGCGATTGTTTTTTAAGTGAGAAAACTAATGTTATAAGGAAACGGTGACATTTAATTACTCGTGTTCAATTCAGTTGTGAAGCTGTTGAATAAAGCTAAGGTATAAAACTTTCGACTCATGCCTCAACTTTTATGGTTCAAAGTCTTAAAATTGCAACAAAATCAGAACAAAAATAACAAACTAGTCGATCCTCATTGAGATAAATATAAAAACCGAGAGGTGTCTCTTATTCATACGTACTGGACATGCCCAAATTTGGAAACATTCTGGCAGGATGTCTTTAAAATCTTGTCGTACGTATTGAAATGCAATCTTGAACCCAGACCCTCTGATTGCTCTTTTTGGCATCACTGATGAGGATCATCAGAGGATAAGTGACGGCGTTTGCTGTCTTTTGCGACACTCCTGACCAGGGCCCGTATTCACAAAGCATCTCAGAATTCTCTCAGAGAGCTCCTATCTTAGCCTAAAAGGTCCTAGCTGGGAGTCCTGAACTAAAAGTGATTTACGAAACTTCTCAGAGCAACTCTGAGTAAGGAAAGTACAAAAACCTTTATCTTAGTGAGGAGGTGGGGTTGACCACATTGCTAGGAATGATGCAGCAATTCAAGGACTGTGATTGGTTGATAAAAAATTAACCTCTGACCTCTGTAAAGGTCTTGAAATGCACTCTTTGTGAAAATAGAATATATGATAATAGAATAGACTGTGAAATCATAATGTTTGTATATAAACAAAATTTATAATCATGACAAGCTACTTTATGCGACGTTTTTGTTATGGGCTAAATATCTTAAAGTTAATTAAAACAGCCAAATGTTGAAAATGTGTCTACTTTTGAAGCAACCAATTTTCACACAGTATTTACTATATTTAAGTTCTCACATTTATTTATCATACAGATTTTATTACTTGTGATCCATTTTAGATTAATGAGAGCGAAATGGCTCAGCTTTTACCAGTTTACATGATTACAGGACAGTCTGTTTTAGTTGGACTGTATGTAGCCAACAATCCAAAAGATAGTAGGAAGTAAAAGAACAAGAAAACCAAATTGGACGGAAGACAGTGTTTGGAGAATATTTCTTCTTTTCGCCATTTCGTCCTCTGCTATAGAAACTCTTAAGCCTCTTAAAAGTCCTCCTCTCTTCTCTTAACAATTTTTAACTTAGGACCTGTTTTTAGGGCTGAGATGTTTTTCGTGAATCATTTTTATCTTTACTAAGATGTAGTCCCAAAAGAAGCAGAATAGATGCTTTTTTTTTTTTTTTTTGGAATTTATTGTCATTTCAGAAAACAGAAGCAGCACAAAAGAAATAACGAGATTATGACCTTGTCGAATATCATGTTCCTGATTTAGGAATAAATAATCCGATCTCAGTGTGATCAGAACCTGGAGAAGCTGTGAGGGCGGCCGCGCCCATGCTGTCACATCAGTCACAGCGACACTGGACAATCAGTCCCTATAATCTTAGAATATGTCCTCAGGGTGTGTTATGTCGTTCCCTGACGTTGTGTGAGCAGTAGTTTGTGAAGATGAGGTCGGCTGGTTCACGTGTCTCAGAGGAAGCCACGTCATAGTCTTCGTCCTCCCAGGGTGATAACTGTCCCCTTGATCTGAGAGTGTCCTAACCGAGAGACAGGTGGGAAACTGGCAACGAGTAAACTAGGGAGAAAAATCAGGACAGACTGGGAAAAATCCACTCGCCCCTGTTAACTTTTACATTCTTAATCATTTTAATCAAACAATGATTAATATTCACGCCCATTTTGTTTTTTACATAAACACAACAACGTCATGTCTCACCCAAAACATATAGGACACGAGTTCAGAAACTTGTCTCACAGATTTAAAACGTTTACTTGGTAACAGTTTCGGCTGAATATTCGTCTCTATAAGGACGCCATGGTACGAGGTGCAGGTCCTAAAGTTCTAACGTGTCACTGAGCGGCGTTTACTCGGAGCAGCCCGTCTGCGTACTGGAACTGGCCGCTGTTCTCGTACTCCAGCATGTCCAGCGCGACCTCGCAGCTCTCCTTCACCACGCGCTCGCTGTCCCCGAGGTAGCGCTGCAGGATGGGCAGACACGCGTCCTGCCCGATGGATCCCAGCGCCTCGGCGCACTCGTGCCGCACCATGGGGTTCTCGGTCTCGTTCTCCAGAGCGGCGCGCAGCTGAGGGATGCTCGCCCCGTGCTGCATCTGTCCCAACACGTAGCCGATCTCGTGACGGAATAAAGCACTGCTGCACTGCAGACCTGCAAGAAAACAAAGATTACGGGTTTTTTTTTTCTCAACCAAGACGGAGATCATCATTCTTTCCATCTATAATGAAATTCTTAAAATAACCAGACAATCATCTTTTTTTTTTTTTTTTTTAACTCCTTCTAAGGAGAAAATCCTCGACTCTTCCTCACCGTCTCCCAGAGCGAGCACGGCCTCCTCGCTGCCAAGGTTCCTCAGTGCGAACATAGCTCTGTAGCGCTCGAACAGGGTCAGGCTCTCGTCCAGAAGCTGCGTCCTGAGCTCGGGAACGCTCTTCCTCTGCGCTGGAGGAGCGGGGTCCACCGAGGAGTAAGGGTTCGTGTCTGCAGCCTCTGAATTCTCAGCATTACCGCCGTTCATCAGCCACTCCAGCCTCCTGACGGCCAGCTGACACGTCTCTGCCACCTGCACATCAACACACACTGTCACACTAAAACATGGTCGGGATTTATTTTTACTTTTTTTAAAGGTAAAGTCCATACCTTTACCTTATATTTTGTGTTAATTATTTTTACGTATTTATTTTTTTTGGGCTGTGGAACGAATAATTTGAGTTTCCATTATTTCTTATGGGAAAATTAAATTTGGTTTACAAGTGTTTTGGAATATGTCCGTCATATATCTATCAGGGTTTCACATTAACTTTTTTGCTCACTGGCCAATGTGGCTAGTGGATTTCCGGAGTCACTAGCCATTCAGCCTTTTTACTAGC
>JAQMYG010000039.1:3313821-3336055 GCA_030014215.1 Clariallabes teugelsi | reverse complement strand
CAAAATTTCCCATCCACAGGGCCAACCAAAGCGGTCTCATCAGCTTCTTTGTCCATGTTCACTGTGGTTTGTTTTTGCTTGAACGCTAGTTAGTGCTCCAGTATAATCGGTCCGCCGAAACTCATCCAGTGAGAAACGTTCCGCGGTGCAAAAATAAGTGCGATAAAAATGCGGCAAAAAAATTTAGCGCGTTATTTTTGTGTAATTAATTAATCTAAATTAACGCATTAAAGTCCCGGCCCTAATTAATATTAATTAATACTACAGACTGCATGGATTTTTTTTTTTCAAATATGATATCATATAATTATTAAGTCAGTGAATCATAAATATTATAAGTAGGCTATATGAAGACTGCATGTTTTTTGGCGTGGCATCAAAGGTTTCGGAAATTTGTATAGGAAGTTTGATTCAGATACACCCAACGTCATCAAATGTAAAAGATGATCATCAGCCAATCAGCAGTGAGAGAAGAAGAAAGAGGCTAAAACAAATCAAACAGGATTCAACTGTACGAAGTAGTAATGTCAGTACAATGTTGATGTCTTCACTGTTCGTTGGTTCAGACTAACCTGTGCATTTATTAAACGAACCCGTGCATGTAAAGTGGTTTTCCACCAGAATGGGCGAAATCCCAAATCATCCTTACATCATGTAGAGTTAAACTATTTCCATGGTAGCGACTGATTTATCGGTAATTGTAGCAGTAAGGACGAAGCGTGCTCATCATCAATGCTTCATAGGTAGAAATGAGAATAACATGGCTTTGGGGGATTTTAGGGATTTTTTAAAAGTGTGGTATTTATAATTACTCATTTTTCAGAGTAATAAAGAGAATATCAAGGCTATGTTTTATATAAAGCTCTCATTAATGTTGATAAATCCAAGCTCCCACTTGGCTCCTACTACTCCTAGTGAGTTGTGGGTTTATACTTAGTATTAAAAGTTTTTTAATCATTATTGTGTTTCTTTTATTGCACATTTTATTCTATTTGCATGGTCAATTTAACAGTCGACAAGTGGATGGATGGATAGATAATGTTAAATCAGTGTATCAATGCATTGGGTGGGAATTGAACCTGGGACTTTCACATAGCAGGTGAGACACCTCGCACGTACACGATTTGGAAAATGAATGAATCCATCAAGTATCCATCCATTTACCATATTGTGTATCCTGTGTAGGGTCACGGGGACCTGGAGCCCATGTCCCAAGGCACAAGACGGGGACCCCCTCAATGGGGTGCCAACCCATCGAAAGGGCTGTAGCTACATTTACACATTTTATTACATTCAGGACAAGAAGCAACCTGACACTGAGAGAGCACTTCTTCTTTCCCTTTGTTTCGAGGAATTTGAGAGTATGATTTATTTATTTATTTATTTATTTATTTTGTTCCCATCCTTTGAGTATGTTGTGTGCATAGTTTTAAATATTGTATGTGCACGTTATTTCATCGTGCGCAGAATTGAGTAAAAACGAGTGAACAAACAAAAATAAAAGCATGATCTGATCATCTCTGTAATATTATTAGGATTTCTGATTGGATTGCTTTGCTGTGTCTGTACTCAGGCTACTCAGGCACTATTCAGGCTTGTCATGTTTGCATCAGATGTAATAGAGATGATGTATGTGATGCAGCAGAGTTTGTATACTCAGAGAATGTAGAGAGTGTTTTTTTGTTAGTTTTTTTTGCCCATAGCGCTCCATTGTAAGATTTACATTAGCTCTTTGCAGTCAGTCACTGTCATAGTTGTAACATTTTATTATTTTATTTGGCGGAATATGCTGAACTGCAGCAAGTCTCATCGATGATCTGCTTACCGAGCAGCAGCAGGAATACAAACTCTTTGTTTAACAAGAGGTATCGATTTTTTCCTGTCTGTTCTTAAGCTGTCTTTGTCCTCTGTGAAGAGACTCTGGACTTTTTTTCTTACTCTTTAAAAGCTCTTTAACATATGGAAATGTTTGATCGTTCATAAATTGGCAAGCAAACTGCAATACTTTTTATGGAAAGAGCGATAGGTGTCTTGGTGATAATTAAATGTACAGCTGTTTTTTTTTTTTTTCAAGAGACAGAAAAAACATCAAGCAGACAGCGAGGATTAAAGCTGCTGCTGACTTTGTGGATGTTCCACAACAATAAATCTAACTTATAAAGGGGAGAATATTATGATAGGGAGAGATGAGTGTGCAGGAGATATACCATAAGTATGAGACAAAGAAAGAGGAGAGTGACCGAGTGGGACAGGGATAAAAGAGAAAGAAGATAACGAGACAGTGAGGAAGAAAAGAACAATGAAGAGAGTGATAGAGAGAGGAGAGATAGTGGGTAAAAAAAAGAAATGAGGACAAAAGAGACAGACAGAATGAGACAGAGAGACAGCAAGGGAGGCAAAAAGAAAGATGATGGATAGACATGGAGAGAAGGAAAAGAAAGAGACAGGTAGAGAGAAAGAAAAAATAGAAGAGGGTAAAAGAGAGACAGAGAGGGAAAAGAGAGAGTATATGTCAGTGTGAAAGAGAAGGGAATGGAAAGAGAGACAATGAGAAAGAGATGAGAAAGAGAGAGAAGGAAAGAGAAGAGTGAGACAGTGAGGTTATATTCTCACATTGAGGAAGTAAAGATGAGCAAGAGATAGGGCGAAAAAGAAAGTGAGAAAGAGAAATCAGAAATAGGGATGGAGAGAAAGAAACAGTGAGTGCATGAGTGAGTGTGAGAAATAGTGAGAAAGAAAAGAGCAAAAGACAGAGCTTGTATAAGAGAGAACAACAGACAGATAGTAAGAAAGAAAGAGCAAGAGATATATATATAGAGAGAGAGAAAGGAAGAAAGAGAAGAGTGAGAGACAGAGATAGACTGAAATGAGGCTGATAAAGAGAGGGTAGATAGATACTGTAGAAACAGAAAGCAAGATACAGAACGAGACAGAGCAAGTGAGGACAGCGAAAAAGAAAAGAGCAAGAGAGACATGAGAGGGAGAAAAAAAGAAAGAGAACGGGAAGACATAATGAGAAAGAAAGTAGAAGATAAGACAGTGAGGGGAAAAGAAGAGCGAGAGATGGTCAAGAGACAAGCAATGAGAAAGAAAGAAAGAAAGAAAGAGGTAAAAGACTGAGAAAGCGAGAGTAAGAAAGAGAGAGACGATGAGAAAAAAAAAAGCAAGATAGAGTGGAACCACAGATAAGCAATGAGAAAGACATGAGAAGGAAAGTACTGTATAAGAGAAGACAGTGAGGGGGGAAAGAATAGAGAGGGACAAGAGACAAGCAATGAGAAAGACATGAGAGACTGAGAAAGTGAGATTAAGAAAGAGAGATACAAGAAAGAAAGAAAGAATGGTCAGATACAGTAGAGGACAGATAAATGTGAGATAGAGAATAACAGGAAGACAGAGTGTGTGTGTGCGTGTGTTAAAGCGCAAGCAAGAGAGACTGAGTGGAGAGAGAGAGAGACTGAGTGGAGAGAGAGAGAGCTCCATCCTCAGTTTTCAGTGCTCGGAGGAGAGGAGAGCAGGCTCGTGCACGCACGCGCTCCAGTGGACATCACGACACGTTTCGCTGCTGTATTGAACACGTTTTTTTTTTCCGTGAGCATGTGAGGATCTGGGAGGAGGAAGAGGAAGAAGAGAAGGAAGAGGACACACGCACCCAGGCAGGAGATCAGACAGGTCGGCGGTTTCGCTCGTGCAAATAAAAAGACACATCACAGGATCTGGACGCTTTGATGTTGTTTTTCCAGCAGCTGCCACTCGCGCTCGCGCTGCGTCTTCATTAAGTCCGTGTGAAGTGACACGACCGGCGGGCGCGCGCGCGCCCTCCACTCTCGCGCTCGGCGGGAAGAGCAACATCCTCGTGGCGGAAACAACCTCCAGGTCCTTCCTCTCTGATTTACTGTCTGTAGGGAAAACACTCTCTCTCTCTCTCTCTCTCACTCTCTCTCTCTCTCACTCTCACTCTCTCTCTCTCCGCATCTCCACACTCTAACAAGTGCTCATGATCTCCACAGGAATCCTCCAACTCTCATATATCACTTGTGTCATTTTCCATCCTGGATTTTAAGTGTGGTCAAGGGCAGTTTTTATTATCAGACTTAGCTCTAGCACCATAATGGTTCTTTTTCATCTCCTAAAGGTTCTCTAGATAATCATCTAAAGGTTCTGTAGATCATCTCCCAAAGCTCATCTATTTCATCTCCTAAATGTTCTCTAGATCATCTCCTAAATGTTCTCTAGATAACCACCTAAAGGTTCTCTACATAATTACCTAAATGTTCATCTAGATCATCTCCTAAAGCTTCTCTACTTTATCTCCTAAAGGTTCTTGAGATAATCTCCTAAAAGTTCTCTAGATCATCTCCTAATGATTCTCTAGTTCATCTCCTAAAGGCTCCATAGTTCATGTCCTAACGGTTCTCTAGATCATCTCCTAAATGTTCTCCAGATAATCACCTAAAGGTTCTCTACATAATTACCTAAATGTTCATCAAGATCATCTCCTAAAGGTTCTCTAGATCTCTGTGATAAAAGTCATTTCTTCTGTTTAACCAGCAAGAAGCAAAAGAAAACCAAAAACTGAGCTGCATTCTGCACTTTAATAGCAGTTTTCTCCAAAAAACAAGGCAACATTTCCTTCCATAACATAATATTTTATTTCTGACGTGATCATGTATATATGTAAACGTCTAACCTTCTGACAGAAGGTACATGAGTGAACTTACAAAAATGATAGTTACTTGTCTAAAGGTTCTCTAAAAGCCTAAACCTAAAATTCTAGCTGTAGTTGTGGGATTTTCAATAACACGCCTGGTGTACTAAGAACAATTGTATTTATTTATAACATAAAACAAATAGTGACATATGTTTTAATAGTAACGATACAATTTAATAGCAGTTTCTCCAAAACATAAGACAAAATTTTTTATTCTTAACGATTTTACTACAAAACAACCATGATCTTAAATTAGTTCTAGAAAAATCGTAAATACTTCATTTGGCATTTTTAACCATTGCTGAGTTCTGTGATCTTTGGGCCTGTAATTTAGAAAATATTCGAAATTAGCATTTCGAGATGTGATGCTGTTGAAGTTGTAGTAAAAAGAAATCACAAAAAAAAAAAAAAAAAATCTATCAAAAACTATAGTGTCTGTTTATTTTTTATATTTCATTGTAACTCTCTGAATGTATGCCAAGCATAACTGTGACTCATAAAGTCATAAATAAGGATTTACACGAGGACTGAATTACAGTGTTATGCATTTCTCTGTGGAAACTGTGATATTTTTTCCCCTTTTCGCGTAGGCAGGAAATTGCTACTTAAAACATAATTCAAATTTAGACTTTTAGACCCAAGCGCTGATCCATATCGAGTGGCTCTTATTGTTGAGAGCGTCCGTGAAATTATACCGTCTGTGAGTGAGGCTCCAATTAGCAGCTTCCAGAACCCTGAACAGATCCACAAGCCTGAGTCTGAAATGCAAAAAATGAAAATATTATCACTCCTGATATATTAAAGAGATACACCGCTCAGTTGTTGTTTGAATGGCTCTCAGAGTGTTGCACCTGACACTGACTGTGTGAAGCTGTTCATACGGGAATATCGCTGGTTGGCATTCTGGACCATGTGCACGACCCTGTAGGCACATTAAAGTCGTTCGAGTAGTTTTGGTGCGCGAGAGCAGCAGGGATCACTCCGAATGAACGCCGGCACAAAGATGGATGTGAAAGTGGAGCCGGCTGCAGAGACAGACAGCGATCATCCGCCTCCTCTCCAGGTGTTCGCACTCACGTCCACGCTGCACGGCATCGCTCACATCTTCTCCAACGAGAGAGTGACAGTGAGATGCTGCCTGTGGCTGCTCTTCTTCCTCGGCTCTTTAGGCTTCCTGATGTACGTCTGCATGGACCGAGTTCAGTTCTACCTGGAGTTTCCCTACGTCACCAAAGTGGACGAGATGGTGGCTCCGGCCATGCTGTTTCCCGCCATCACCATCTGCAACCTCAACGCTTTCCGTTTCAGCAAGGTCACACGCAACGACCTGTACCACGCAGGGGAGCTGCTTGCCATGCTCAACTCCAGGTAACTTCATTCTATTTTATTCTATTCTATTCTCAGCTATTTTATTCTACTTTATATTCTGTTCTACTATGTATTATATTCTACTTTCCTAAAGCTATACTCTTTTTTGATATTTTTCTACTTTACACTAATCTGCTCTCATAAACTTGTATAATATTCTATACCTTTTACGCTACTCAATTTATAACTTTAGCTAGATAGATAGATTAGAAATTTCTAAATGTATTAATTTCTATTCAACTCTATTCTATTCCATTCTATTCTTGAAACTCTATTCTTGAACTTTTATAAACTTATTATAAAATTCTATTCTATTCCTATAAAACTATTCTATACAACTCTATTCTACTCTCATAAAACTCTATTCTATTCCATTCTACTTTGCTGTATTGTATTATATGTTTTATTCTACTTTCATAAAATATTATTACATATTTGTAATATTATTAAGTCTTTAATATATTATCAACTCTATTTTTTATATATTATCAATATTTTGCTAAACTCCAGAGGACTTTATTCTATTCTCGTCTAATTCTTTTACAGCTGTTTTATTCTACTCTTATAAAGCTCTATTCTACATTGTTTAACATTGTTCTAATCTGCGCTCAGAAACGGTCTATTCTATTCTATTCTATTCCATTTCACTCTATTAGATAGATAGATAGATAGATAGATAGATAGATAGATAGATAGATAGGTATTGATCCTGAAGGAAATTTCAAAATGTATTCTCTATTACTCTATTTAAATCTACTATATTTAATAATATACTTAAAAAAAAATTTTCATAAAATTCTATTCTATTCTATTCTACTTTATTATATTCTCTTATATTATCCCCCCCCAAAAAATACTATATTTCTTTCTACTTTTTCTATTCTCCTCTAATATAAGCCATTTTTTTTTCTTCTTGAAAAGAAGGGTCGCCACATCTGATCATTTGATCCGCAAGATCTGGCACATGTTTTTACACCAGATGCCCATCCTGTCGCACCCTTCCCATTTTCTAACCGGGTTCAGGACCGGCACTGCATACAGTAGCTGGGTTGTATGTGGTGTATAGTTAAGGGTATTGCCCAAAGACCCAACAGTAGGGAACTCTCCAATCAGCATCTGGTGTAAAAACACGTGCCAGATGTGGCGACCCTTCTTTTCAAGAAAGATAAAAAAAATGGCTTTGTGATAATAGAGTAGAATAGAAAAAGAAAAAGCACCCAAAACCTCAAATACCTTATAAGGGTTTATTTTATTTACCATTGAATAGATTTTGCATGTATAGAGCACTATCTGTTTTGTTTTTTTTCTTGTCTGACAACACTTTAGTCTATACTAAGCATCTACTAATCTTTTTTTTCTTCCCACAAATCTTTCTATTCTATTCAATTCTATTCTGTTGATTTCTCACAAACCATTATCCTACTATTCTTTTTCATTCTGCTCTCATAAAATGACATTATTTTAGAAAGAATTATACTTTTTAATTCAAATTTTGCCCTGTCTTGTCCATTGTCTATTCTGTTTAAATAAAGTATTATTTAATTCTATTCTTTACCGACTTTACTCTTAATTAAATTCTATTATATTCTCACAAATCCTCATTCTAAATCATAGTTCATCATTAATTCTAAAGCATAATTATATCTGCTTTTTTTTCCAACAAAGCTCTATTCTATTCTATTCTATTCTATTCTATTCTATTCTATTCCTTACACACAATGATTCTTTTCCGTTCCTAAAACATTCTGTTCTATTCCATTCTTCCCAATAAAACACTACTATATTTTACTTTATTTTCTTTCATTTCTATTTAATCATGTTCAGTTTATTCACATCAAACATTATTTTATTCTATTTCACTTTACTCTCATAAAACTATACAATTCTAGTCTCGCAAAGCTTTAATCTATTTTATTTACATAAAACAGAACTATATTTAATTTCATACAATTTATGTACTTTTTTTTACAAAGCTTTTTTTTTAAATAATTTAAAAATACCACTGATTACAAGGACTTTCATGAACACACAGATTATTATTTAGCAACTCTTAACGACTATCTGAGCCTGTGCTGCATAAAAAAAAAAGAAAAAAGCTGACAAGCATGATTAAGTGTGTGTGCCTCCCCGTGAGGAAGGTGTGAGATTAACACTGCAGCCTGATTGCGGTCATGTCCAACACCGACTATATGAGAAGCTTCCAGCATCGGCGTGCAGCTACAGCATGATGTGTGTGTGTGTGTGTGTGTGGGTAAGTGCATCTCTAACAGAGTGATATATGCAATGTGAGTCGAGCCAGTCGGGTTTCGCTGCTGTTCTGTTGAACGGAGAAGCAAACGGTCATCAGAAAGCAAGTTTTTCCAGGTTTTTTCTAGATAAAGCCCACAGGATGGCTCGGCAGGGCCTCACGGTTGCTGAAGTGAAACTTTTTTTTCTACAGAATCTTGGGATTAGATGTTATTTTTGGCTCTGGATTTAACATCAGCTGCCATTTGGCAGTTAGATATAGAGCGCGCGGTTTTCCCTACTGCAGTGTTGCGGTACGCTGGAGCTACGGTGTGACTGGAGTTCAGATTTGACTTTATTCATGCCTCTAGCTGTAGTCTGGTTCACAGATACACGTACACACACTCTCATATTCTCCATATTTCGTCTAATGGTTTATGAATTTTTAATTCGTCTCTATTAACCCTTCAGGAGAAAAGGACTTGGTGTACGTGGTGTTTTAATTGCTGTTATATGGTTATGTTGTCAAAGGCATCAATCACCATAATTACTACTAATTTCTCCTAGGACTTAAATTTTATGTATCTGAGTGAAAATTTCGTTTCTTCTTTTGATTCATGCATTCCTTCACTAATTCAGACACTTGTAATTTTGTATTAGATAAAATGTTAATACTTTCAGCACAACTCTAAATCTAATTTACACTACTTAAAAAAAAAGGTTATTTCTACACAACCAGAGGCTTTCTGCCCAATAATTTCTGCTCATTCCTACCGACCCTGAGGTGCCCCTCTTGGCACTACCTGGAACTGAAAATCCCTGCCCACTCTGAGGCTTCTTACCCAAACTGGGACTCCTTCATACAATGTAAGGGACATCCTACCAGGTATGAGGTCCATTCCTTCCCAATTTTAGGCTCATTGTTAATTCCTACCCACTCTGAGACTTCTGGTCCACCCAGGGGCAAAGAGAAAGAGAAAGAGAAAGCTACCTTCTTATCTATCTACGCTGATGCTTTCTGCTCAAATAAAGGGCTTCCTACCAAATTCGAAGCTGACCCTTACCACACTTAATTTCTAAAATTTCTAGTTTCTTTCAGACTTCTTGCTCATTCCTTGGTTTCTTGCTCAGCTTGCGGCTTTTGCCCCAGCTTGAGGCTTCTTCATACCAACCATGACGCTTCTTGCCCAACTAAGGGACTTCCTGACGAATTTGAAGGTGATCCCTTCTCAAGCTTAGGCTTATTTCTGCTAATCCTACCCCTTCTTACCCAACCAGGGACTAACCCGAGACTCATTCCTGCCCACAATAAGGCTTTTTCCTCAACTAGGGGATTCCCACCTAAGCTGAGGCTTTCTTGCCCATCCTGGGGCTTTCAGACTAACTTGACACTTCTTCATGCCCACACTGAGACTTCATACCCAGACTAAGTCAACATGGGGCTTTTCGTATCCAGTCACGGGATTCTAGTCAAACCTGGAGCTTCTATTTAGCCCAACATGAGGCTAATTCTTCAATAACAAAAATACGGTAACATAACTTCTCTCTGTTTCAGATACGAGATTCGTGATGTTCACCTGGTCGAGGAGAGCGTCCTGGAGGCTCTAAAGGTCAAAGCCGACTTCCAGAACTTTAAGCCTCGTCCCTTTAACATGCTCGAGTTCTATAACCGAACGGGGCATGACATCAGAGACATGCTTCTCTCGTGCCACTTCAGGGGGAAGCCGTGTCGGCCCGAAGACTTCAAAGTGGTGAGTGCGTCTCCGTTCGCTCGGGCTAGCTGTGGCTTTAGTGTATTTCACCCCTGAGCTGTTTACAGCGGCATGAGTGGTGCTGAATAACCGGGTAACGGGACACAACAGAACATAATTTAAAGGCTGGCAGGCGGTGAGGCTCACACTCAGGTTTTGCTTGAGTATTTGCCAGGATTAATCCTCAGTGATGCTAGAAGCAAGGCTTAGACAGGACCACCTGCTGACTGAGTAATAGCACTGTAGAGTAATAATATTTGATGTATCATGTCGTCATGGAGGAGGAGGGGACAAAAAAAATATTTTGTTTTGCTGCCAAGTTGGAGGTGACGGTGCATTTCGGCACAATTATACACCTCTTTGAGGTTGCTATGGTGATTGTCTTCTCCTTGGGTTAATATGAATGAATGCCCCATTATGCACACCCATGGTCTCAAACAAGCTATTCTTTGCACGGCAGTGTGCTGGTGTGTGTAGCTGTGTCCTACTTCCTTGAGCTTCCTACATCACAACAGGCTGCTTTTTTCTCTCTTTCCTGTTTATTTAATTTCCAATATCCTTTTGCAGATGCGAACACATCTGCAAACCTCAAGGCTGAAGGTCTGCTCTGTACTATATGACTCTCCTAATTATCCCTGCCATTTTTCTTTCTTCTTTTTTTTCCCCCATTACATGTGAGAGCTTCAAGAGAATGGTACAGTCAATCTCAGCCTCCTGTAGTTTTTTTTTTTTCTTTTCCTCGGGCTACTTTAAGCTCCCTGAGCAGAACCAAAATACCCTACCCTACAGCTTTTAAAAATAGGTCAGCGTTAAATATTAAATCCAGTGAGAGAGGTGTGCTGGGAGATTTCAGAGCTTCCTCAGGCTCTTGTTCTTTCCTGATACTGATACAATAGGAAATATGGTTCTGAGAAACACACCA
The DNA here is from genome assembly GCA_030014215.1 of Clariallabes teugelsi. Classification (NCBI taxonomy): domain Eukaryota; kingdom Metazoa; phylum Chordata; class Actinopteri; order Siluriformes; family Clariidae; genus Clariallabes; species Clariallabes teugelsi. The sequence continues at coordinate 3,325,077 of JAQMYG010000039.1, read as the reverse complement.
GAGTTTGCATTGATTTCTCCAAAAGTTCTTTGAAAAATTGCTTGAAATTCTCACAGGAGCAAGTCTATGAATTATGACAATCAATCGTTTCATGAAATCCAGAAAGTCTTTAAAAAAAATTTTTTTTTTAACAATACTACTTTTGAGAATTTTGAGAAAAATGTATAAGAAACTTATAAAGCTTTGCCTCAAGCCATCAGCACAAGTCCAACTTTATAAAATTATTATGCCTATAAAGAATCTCAATTACTTTAAATAAAAACTGCTTTACAGTTCATAAAAAAAAAAACACTCTGACGCCAATTAATGACTGTACATAATTAAAATAATTAGGGGTCCAAGCACCAGTGGTTGTAGTTAATGTATTATTATTATTATTATTATTATTATTATTATTATTATACGTGTGGCAAGTTAAAGCAAGACTCACGATGAACGTATTGGTGAATGAAGGTGTAATGAAGGTGTAAAATACTCAAAATTTGCATTTCGAGTTGTGATGCTGTTGAGGCATGTTTGTAAAATTTCAGTTAAAAAAATTCTCAAACAAAATACAATCCTTTAAAAACTATAGTGTCTGTTTATTTTGTATATTTCATTGTAACTCTCTGAATGTATGCCAAGCGTAACCGTGACTCATAAAGTCATAAATAAGGATTTACACGAGGACTGAATTACAGTATTATGCATTTCTCTGTGGAAACGATGCTATTTTTTCCCCTTGTCGCGTAGGCAGGAAATCGCTACTTAAATCATAGCACAGAAACTCTTAGACGCAGTAAAACATTTGGATGGTGGAAATGTTTTTTAAAAAGACCATACGTCTTTTGGCTCGGAGATCACTGCAGCCGTTCCTGTAAAAGTGAAAATCGGTGGATAACTTGTCTATAACTTGTAGAAGAGACACACAATCATTCAGCAACACCACTTGCGCATTAGAGGAAATCGGGTGGGAGTTATTGCCACATCCCCTGTACAGTCCTGACCTCGCTTCAAGCCATTTCAACATGTTTGGGATAATAAAGGAGTTCCTGGGAGGCCGGGGTTTCAGAACTGAAGCAGATGTTAAAAAAAATGTTTGACCTAGTGAAGGTGCATTAGTTAGTGTAGGGGGGGAAAATAATGGGAGTTTTGACTCTCATACAGTAACTGTTCTGTTATTCTTCACAATCAAAAGTCCTGCTTTGACTTGAACTTGAGCCTTGCACTTTAATATAGACTGATATACTATTACGAAATTGAGTGTTATAGTCTCAGCTAAATTTGGACATTCGTTTTTTAATAATAATTCCACAGAGTGCTGCAGAAATAAGGTGTTAAAAATGTCCTCTGATTCTTTGGGTTCTGCTGGGTTTGGGTTTGGCAGATACCATGATGCTGAAGCACTCAACAGGCAGCTCTTTGTTTAAGGCATTGGGTTACTGTGAGTTCAAATCCTGCACCACCAAACTGCCACATGTGTGTCCCTGAGCCAGGCTCTTAACCCTCACCTGCTCAGCTGCATATTAATATATGAATTATACACCACTTTGGATAAAATCATTATCATCATGATATTTTGATTCTGTACAGTCTTTACAAAATCGCTAGAGTTTTATGGTAAAGTATCATTCCTATGAAATAAAACTGTATTGATGCACTCAGAGATTAAAAAAAAAAAAACTCTTAGAGGATCCAGACTGTAGAAACTTTGTGAACCCCTGATTTACGACACACAAAAGTAAAACTCTATGCGCTCTCATACAGTCAGCGAGGCAGATAAATTTAGCACTTCCAGCTCTTCCCATCTGTGTTTTCCTTCAAAGCCAGGCTCCAAAACACATCCCAGGGCTAGAATCTGCACAAGTGAGTCCAAAAAGCAAAGCTTTCAGTGATGACATGCAAGAAAAAAAAAACACCTACATGTTCTCATTAGGTAGAAGTTAGTGGTCCACATTGCTCGTGTGTGTTTTTTATTTATTTATTTATCTTGGGCCAAAGAGACCAGAAATTCTTTGATGAGCAGAAATCTGGTCAGGAATTTGACTCTTCTATATTGATAAACCCTTTTTTTCAGTTCTCATTATGGGCTGTTTTTACCTTTGCAGGTCATTTAGAAGAATAAATGATTAAAAGAATAATAAATGTACAAAAGATTAGTTGAGTGTGAACAGTTGAGTGTGTCGATACTGTATGATTTATGGTGAATAATAAAAAAACATACCAGTGTGTTTTGTTCCCTGAATACAGTATGGTGAAGTAGTTTAAATAAAAGTAAACACCTGTGCATTGATATGCATTTTGTGTGTGTGTGTGTGTGTGTGTGTGTGTGTGTGTGTGTGTGTGTGTGTGTGTGTGTGTGTTTGCAAACAGAGGTGACCTTTAATATCAGACTTATTATAAACAAGCCTGCAGAACAGCTGGTGTGTGTGTCCTGTTTGTGAACCTCTATGGTCTTTGGTCTATGGCAGAGCTCACGGCTTCGGCGTTCTCAGTTTGTTCTGGTGTTACTGTCAGTGTGGAGTTTCGTGTTCTCCTTGTCTCTGTCTGGGATTCCTCTGAGTCCCAAATTCTTCATGTCCCCATTACGAGGGTGAGGCAAAAATTATTCGCACTCTGGCTATAGAAGTTATTTTAATTCACTTTAAGAAACGACAAATACATGATTTTTGACATGATCTTCAGGCTTTTCAACACACTTTGTCCATCTGTCAACAAGCTTTTGTGTTCCCTCATTAAAAAATGTTTTAGGCTTTTTTGAGCCGTGAGCCACGAATGCACCGCTGTCTTCACTTCTTCATCAGAAGTGAATCTTCGTCCTCGTAGGGCTGCTTTCAGGGGACCAAACAGGTAAAAATCTAATGGAGTGAGATCAGGACTATAGGAAGGATGCTTTAACACTTCGTCGACACTGTGGGCAGAAGTGTGCAGATGTGCATCGTCATGAAAGATCACAACGCCCTTGTATATCGGTCCTCTGTATTTAATCCAAAGTTTAATCTTCAGCTCTTCAATAATTGTCTCACTGTAACAAGCGCTGCTGATTGTTGAACCCTTTTCCCCGATGGTGTTCCAATACTTCTGGCCCCTGAGAATCCCAGACAACTGTAAGCATTGATGAACTTTTGAACTTTTTCTCAGTCGGCGATTGAGGATGTTTCCGTTCTCTAGTGGTTTAATCTCAGACTCGTAGTGATGAATCCATGTCTCGTCACCAGTAATGATTCTCTTTAAGAAACTTTCACCTTCCTTAGAGTATCGAAATTCAAATTTTGTTTGCAGATATCCAAACGCTTCTGTTTGTTTTGTTCTGTGAGTTGTTTCAGCACCATGGATAGGGATGGGAAACAACCGATACGGTATCATCACGATTAAAAAGATTTTGGAGTAGGCTCTTTTTGTGGACTCTTTGTTATCCATCGCTACCATGGCAACATTATTGCTGAAGTCACAAAATAAACTACGTAAAAAAGTTACATTTTAAATTTGACTTAAGATAATTCTTTCTACATATTTGAAAACTTTACTGACATCCATTTTGGTAGTACAGTTTCTGTCATGTTGGGACACGAGTTTCATTTCCTGTGCGTGTCCATATAAATGTGTTTTCACACTCGACACGCTTATCTATTCCGAGCTGAAGTTTATAACACCGTCACCCGTTTCCATATCACAAACATAATAAATAGTTGTATTTCACTTTCATATTTTCGTTGCTGTCAAGATAAAGATAAAGTCTTACGTTACGTGTACAAATACATGCTTTGCACTTTTACACTACAGTGCTCTTGTAGCTAATGTCATACTGATGCTATCATCTTACAAATGCCTTCATACTCACAACTTCAGAACATTTACATATACAGTATTTGGATGTATATTTGCACCTTAAGTATATTGGTCCTTTGGACGTATATACAGTATTTGTACATTAACAAAATTCACTGTTTACTGTTTTACATAGATGCGTATTCATTCAGACGTTTATAAGATATATCCACTCGTTTATTCATATCTATTTATTACAAGTACACTGCTGTTACCTTCATACAAAAAAATTGCAATATTGCACTGATTGCTGATATTTTTATACAGACTTTCCATATTGCATAGACAATGAGAGAGAGAAGAGAATTTCGATTCCTCTGTGTGTCTGCACATACTATATGGTGGCGTTGACAAATAAAAACCTTGAATCTCCAACCTTGGAGTCAGACTATGAGATGCGCTGCTAACCATTTTAGCCGGACAGACAGATTAGAGAGATTTGTACTGCGAGCTAGAACATCAAACTACCCTTAATTTCACTTGCTGACTTTACACTTACAGAGGAGAAAACACAAGGGGCTGTGTAGTGAGCACCAGACTCTGCCGTAAAGAGGTATCGGTGCAGAAGTGTAGGAACGGAAGTAGATTAAGACTGCATGAGACTGCAGCCTGATACTGGTATACAGTAGGTGCATTCTCAACCATGAATAATTCATATCAATCAAAAACACCATGCCATGGGACTCAACAATTGTCCAAATGTTCAATTTCTAATGCATCAGACTACTACTTCTCCTCCTCCTCTTCCTCTACCAGTTTCAGTGTCACTTCAGTTGTTGTAGTTCAGTAGCACAATACTATAGAAGTCCATGACTGCTGGGGAAACTGAAACACCATGCCATGTGACTCACGTAGATAAAATGCTTGACTTTACCTGATGTAATCTGTATTATTTATTTTATTGTTGTAATTTTATTGTTCTTACCTGAACATACCTCTGGAAAAATTTTCATACTGTAGTGTGTGTGTGTGTGTGTGTGTGTGTGTGTGTGTGTGTGTGTGTGTGCTTTACATGTTTTACTTTACGGCTTTTCATTTGAATATATTTTTAGTCATTTCACATTTAATTTATTCACATTTTATCCAATACCTGTGTCAAATTGCAGTGCCTTGCAAAAGTATTCATACCCCTTGAACTTTTACACATTTTGTCAAGTTACAACCACAAACGTAAATGTATTTTATTGGAATTTTATATGATAGACCAACACAAAGTGGCACATAATTGTTAAGCAGAAGGACAATGATAAATGGTTTTTCAAAATGATTTACAAATAAAAATCTGAAAAGTGTAGCATGCATTTGCATTCACCCCCTTTACTCTGATACCCCTAACTAAAATCCAGTGGAAATAATTGCCTTCAGAAGTCTCCTAATTAGTAAAGAGAGTCCACCTCTGTGTAATTTAATCTCAGTATAAATACAGCTGATCTGTGAAGCCCTCAGAGGTTTGTTAGAGAACATTAGTGAACAAACAGCATCATGAAGCCCAAGGAACCCACCAGACAGGTCAGGGATAAAGCTGTGGAGAAGTTTAAAGCAGGGTTAGGTTATAAAAAAAAATTCCCAAGCCCATCTCAAATAGTTGACCGCTGTTCAATCCATCATCCAACTTGAGACTGGGCTTGAGAAGAGCTACAATGGAATGGTTTAGATCAAAGCATATTCATGTGTTAGAATGGCCCAGTCAAAGTCCAGGCCAAATCCAACTGAGAATCTGTGACAAGACGCTCTCCATCCAATCTGACTAAGCTTGAGCTATTTTGCAAAGAAGAACAGGTGGAAATTTCACTCAAAGCTGGTAGAGACGTACCTCAAAAGACTTGCAGCTGTAATTGCAGTGCAAGGTGTTTCCATAAAGTATTGTGTCACTTTTTGTCGGTCTGTCACATAAAATCCCAATAAAATCCATTTACCTTTGTGGTTGTAACGTGACAAAATGTGGAAAAGTTCAAGGGGTATGAATACTTTTGAAAGGCACTGTACTTACTGGATAACTGTCAACGTCAAAGTTTTCAGATTGGAACTAACAACGACTGGGTGACAAAAAGCTTTTTAAACTTTACTAAACTTGAACTTTTTTCACCATCGTTCCCCAGGCTACACTTTCTCCATAGATCCCCAGCCCACCTCTGCCTCATCAAACATGAAGATGTCACATCAAACAGCACTTTTTCCACTTGACTGTCCACAATAATTCCTTACATATCAGGCAATAATCTTACCTGGCAGGGGGCCATAATTAGAGCTGCCATTATTTCACCCACGCATGCCATCTACTGTACAGGGCTTTAGACAAGACTAAGAGATTAACACTTTTGTTCAAATAGTTCCAAGCATAATGAGTGGTATAGAGAGAAACATTTAGCGTCTGGTAAACCCATATCATCACGGGTCCTTATAGACGGTGGCTTAAAAGCTTTTTCTCAAACCAAAATGCCATTCTAAATGTCATTCTCATCAGGAGCAGAGTAAAGTAAGAGTCTGGTTAGAGAGATTCTCAGTCTGCTGTAAACCTCGAGATCTTCAGCAACCTCCTGATGTGATTTAGTACGCAGTGGGACAGAAAGTAATCTCCTGCATTGACATGAACAGGATGTCGTAACATTATTGAAATCATCATGTTCTTTGTTCCAATATTGGTTTGTCCTTTCAAGCAGAGTTCACGACAGGGTAAGTAAGTGGTGTCACTTGGTCATTGTTTTGGTACATTAAACATTTTTCAATGAAAAGCACTTTAGAATGTCTCTTTTAGTCTGGACACCATGGGGGGTGCCATTTTTAAATATACAAACATGCATTTAGTGAGAAAATATCTAACAGGCAGAATAAATACCCAATCTAATCATAACATTGTGTTCTACAAAGCCTGGTCAATAAAACAGGCCATTTGAGACGGATCAATTTTTTTGGGCTGAATCAAGCAAAGAAAACAACTAAAGTGGTCTGAAATTAGTGGACCGTTATCAGAGGCTGAAGGTATAGTGCTGAACTGTCAACTTTGTGAAAGAAATATGGTCAGAAAAAAAGAATAAATGGAGATCACTTAAACGCTTGGTGAAGTTGCATGGTAAAAAAAAAAAAGAATTAACAGTAAAAACAGAGCTACGTATGTTTAATAATGAAAGTAAGAGCATTTCCATATACGCACAATGAAATGAGAACTCACAGGATTGGGACTAAACAGCTGTGTGGCCATAAGAAAACCACAAAGATTAGACTTTGGAGCGATGGAAAAAGGTCATGTGACCTGATGAGTCCAGATTGAGCCTATTCCAGAGTGATGGGCGTGTCAGGGTAAGATGTCAGGGTAAGAAGGGAAGCGCATGAAGTGATGATCCCATCATGCTTGGTGTCCACTGTACAAGCCTCTGAAGACAGTGTTATGATCTGGGGTTGGTTCAGTTGATCAGGTCTGGGCTCAGCAACGTTATGTGGCAATAAAATGAAGTGTGTGCTGCAATCAAAGCTAAAGCTAATAAACTTTTTTTTTTTTTTTCCCAGACAGTGTATTTCTGTTTTTAACCATTTTTCTTCAGACTGTTCCAGCCTTAAACAAGAGAATTACTTAAACTAGAAAAACTAAACGAAAAAAAAAAGTCCATATTTTCCCTATTACGCCAGATGAACTTCATTACCCAGGGATAATACTTCAGATCTTCAAACAGATGAATCCACCGAGTTTTCTAATCAGTGCCTCATGAGTAATCAAGTGATAATGAAAGCGAATGCTGATTCCCCACATTTTTTTTATAAGAGCGCTGGTGAGATAGCACTACAGCTTGGAGTAGACGTGTAACGATCACAAACAGTTAGGTGTTTAGAATGAACAAATCAGTATCATCGATATCAGAGTGTTATTTCTATAATTCAGTTTATGCCTCCTGTACAAAGCGGAGCACTAGGTTTCCAAACAAATTCATAAATGATGCTACATGCTAATCAGACAGCGCTGATGTTCATCTGTTCCTGAAGGAAATGTACTCGCGACTGACAGCATCCCAAACCTGATTAGCACTTATTGAGTCTCTGAATCTTGTTCAGAGGTTCGGGGTATTATTGAATCACTGAACTGTTTCTGTCAAGACTAAGATTCACTCCTAGTTCAGTTGAATCACAGAGTGTAGTAAGTGTGTGTGTACAGTATTTCAGTGTTTACATTACTCAAGCTGTTTTTCTGGCTGCACAATTGAACAAAACCTGCACATATTCACAGTACGCACTTATATAAATGTATACACACTTCAGGAAAAAAGAAAACTAATATAATATATATTATATTGATATAATATTCATAATATTATCATATATATCAATATATAATGTACAGGAATTAATTTAGTATTCATATATTTATACAAGTTTTTCTTTTCCTGAAGTGTGTATACATTGCTTTGGCTGACTCTAAATATGTAACTTATACTGATAACATTTTCTGAATCTCTATTATTTTGCAAAACAATAGAAATCCACCTCCCTCAGTTTGGTCACAATGGATAAATCAGCCAGCAATTTTGTTTAATACAAAACATAACTGTTTGATTTGCATTGATTACTTTAATCATACTGGTAGCAAATTGCAACAAAAATGGGTTTGGTGCTCCAGAAATATATTTTTTTAATTATAAAGAATGTTGGGGAATGTAAGAAACAGATGTTCAACTTCTGATGCATCAGACTGCTCCTTCTCCTCCTCCTCTTCCTCTACTAGTTTCAGTGTCACTTCAGTTGTTGTAGTTCAGTAGCACAATACTACAGAAGTCCATGACTGCCGGGGAAACTGCACTGACAGTAACATACTGTAAAAGCATTTTTCTTGAACGCAGCATTCTGCAAAAGTCCATCAGATGCATTTAGTTCATTCACAGGAGCTGCTGTTTTGCCCAGCTGTTCGTGCACCAAAACTGATCACATGACCAATAGAAGTGATGTGATTGGCTTTTTATTGATGTCACACGTTTTGCTATAAAACAGCCATGCAAAGATTAAAGCCTCCAAAAGATGTATATGTACAGTAGCAGATTTCAAATTAAAGGTTTTCTCATAGACAGCCTTGTGTGCCTGAGGGAAAAAATGTACCAGAAGGAATGAAAGTCTGAAAATTTATTGCATTTTGCAGTCAAACCCTTATACCGTATATGTGATAGGTATATATGGGAAAGCACTGACATATGAGGCTGGAATATAAAATATATTATATTTATATTAGAAAAAAAGAAATCTACTTTACACTTTTTTTTTTTTTTTTTAAAGGGAAGCTGACAGATGTGGTATTTCAGCTCTAAATGTTAGCCGTGATGTTTGATTGAGATGTCACATCATGACATTTATCACTGTAGCGTTTTTTCCCTTCGCCATATATTGCAGTGCTCTTTCTCTCCTGCACATTTCCTCTCCATCTCTCTCTCTCTCTCTCTCTCTCCATCTCTCTCTCCATCTCTCTCTGTTATTCTGTCTCCTGATGGATTGCCATAATGACTGCTCTCTCTACAGTTCACCCTGTTTTTTAAATCTGCTTTCTCAGCCAAGTGGACCTGTTCCATACGGAGCTTTTCAGTCAGGCAGCCCTAAGTATCAAGGGAGCTTTGTTAGATGAGCTCTTAGACAGTTGAAGGATTGAATTCATCGTCACTGTAGACTTCAGGAGCAGACTTTACCCGAGAAAACATCGCGATCTGACACAATTTCCATATTTATTTATTTTATTATTGGAATTGTAGATGGAGCACCTGGTAAAGGTGAGAATTGAAAAACTGAATGTTTCAAACATACACTGAGTTTACTCGACATCTTGAACACTTGCGGTGTTCTGTCATAGGAAAATAATCAACATGTTGGTGAGATACGTTCTCACGCAAACCAGAGTTACTAAGAATTACAGTTATTCTTTATGAAAGTACAACATTGTGTGTTTTATCTGTTTAAAGAAGCCAGTAATGTTGAAATAACAGCTGGTGGATTTTTAGCGCCACACCCTTTTCCCTTTGTCCTACGAGTAGACACTGGTGTGATGATGGAGGTGATGCGCACTGATGCACGGTGAGATGGCAATGATGGTGCTTTAAAAGCAGAGATTTTGACACAGACAAGCTGCTCGGATCGATCAGAGGGGAGGGACATCCCAGCGGCTCAGTGCACACAGACTGATGCACCTCTATAGTATTTCTGTCACAATCTTCAGGCAGAGCAAACGGAAAAAATGTCTGCGAGTCTCCTGCAGAGGAGCAACGAGCCTTATGACATTAGCGAGGCAGGGCAAAAAAAGAGTTATGGGTTTTGTTGTGGGCTTTGTGTCCTTTACAATAGGTGTAATCTGTAAATGTACTGTCATATATCATGTCCTTGAAAGCTTTGCACACGCACACACACACACACACACACACACACACACACACACACACATGCACTGTGGGGAGTAGCAGAGAAGGTGACCTTACTGATGGAGATCTGCTTTACATAAAGTCAGAGTGAAAGAGTGCACCAACTGTGTGATTAAATGTAATTAAAGGTGCAGTGTGTCATTTTTTAAAGGGTCCCTAGACTACTACTAGTCTAAGGGACTCATAATAATAATATTTTTAATTTTTTTTAAAAATCGACTGTTTTTAATTTTTTTTTAAATCGACTGTGTGATTAAGTGGTTAGTAGACAACTACTGTACCACCACCACCAACACCTGCTACTATTATTATTATTATGAATAATAATAACAAAAATAACAATAATAATAATAATAACATGGCACGGTGGTGAAGTGGTTAGCACTGTCGACTCGCACCTCCAGGTTCCACGTTCAGTTCCTCTGTGTCTGTGTGCATGGAGTTTGCATGTTCTCTTTGATCTTGGTGGGTTTCCTTCGGGTTCTCCTGTTTCCTCCCACAGTCCAAAGACATGCAGATTAGGCTGATTGGCGTTCCCAAATTGCCCGTAGTGTGTGAATAAACGTTTGAGTGTGTGTATGTGTGTGTGCCCTGCGATAGATTGGCACCCTGTCCTGGGTGTACCCCGCCTTGTGCCCTAAGTCTCCTCGGATAGACTCCATGTCCCCTGTATACAGGATAAAGCAGTAGAGACAATGAGTGAGTTATAAAATGCACTGAATAAATGATATTTTATAATTTTTCAGCAGACTGTTTTAAATTTATTTGCCTTATATGTTTGTACTGTATATGTGTGTATTTATTATATTTGTTACTTAGTAATCAGTATAAAGCATCTTTATGGGTCTTTAAAAGTGCTGTATTCATTAAATATTAGGGCCGGGACTCGATTAAAAAAAATAATCGAATTAATTAGAGGCTTTGTAGTTAATTAATTGTAATTAATTAATCGAAATTAATCGCATATAAATATTTGTAATAATATTTACAGGGGGAGAGATATTGATACTAACGTCCACGCTAGCTGCTATATGTTTAGCATTGAGGTGATACTTGAGGCTCGATGTGC
>JAQMYG010000039.1:3222384-3234640 GCA_030014215.1 Clariallabes teugelsi | reverse complement strand
TTTGTATTAATAAGTTAGACAGAGAGTTCTGCTGTACAGAAAGACAGACAGACAGACATGTACGTGGACTTCAACCTGAAATAATAATAATAATAATATCACTGATCATTAAAGATCAGCAGATTATTTTTAGCTTTAACCTTTTAACTATTTCTACAAACTCTTCGACAGCCGTCGATGACCCGTACTTTTGCTAGTACAATATGATACCAAAAGTATGTGAACATGTGCTTGTTAAACATTCTTAGGTATTTATAAACCATGGAGTTTATGCCATGATTGCATGATTATGCCTATAGATCTCTCTCTCTCCTTCTCTCTCTCCTTAGCTTCCCTGTCCTTTAAGGCCAAGTCCATCCTTCCTCAAAAACAACATTCAAAGCTTTCTTCCCTGATCACGGAGTCCCGATTCTAAAAAAAAATCTCCTAACATTGCTTTCTATTCTCCCTAGTTCTTGGAGCTGTGCCACCATATCTAGCCTCTCCTGAATATATTTCCTGGTTCTGAAAAGGAAACGCGTCAAGAAGAAAGACTGTGTGGAAGTACCGGATAAAGCAGCCAAAGTGTTTAAGACAAAACAAATGAAGACAAAATCAGGGAAGGATGCATTAGACCTTTTAATGGAAGGCTGGTATCGGAATAAGAGGCCAGGAAGATGAGGGCGAATGAGACCTACAGCTGGCGGAAATGTAACCTACTGGATTCCAACCGCTGTTAAACAACAAAGAAGAAGAAGAAGAAGAACCTATTCTCTTCTGCAAAGATTTTCAAACTTGGCTGTTGGGATTTGTGCTCGTTCAGCAACAAGAGCACTAAGGAGGTCAGGCACTGTGGCTGTACAACAAGACCTGGGGCAACATTCCAATACCGCATTCCGACTCCTTCGAAGGGTGCTCAGTGGGGGGTTGAGGTCAGGGCTCTGTGCAGGTCATCAAGTTCTTCCACTACAACCTCATTAAACCTTGCTTTTACAGTTCTGCGTTGGAACAGGTTTGAGGTTCTTAGTTCTTGTGAAAGCGAGTCCTATTGCTTGAGACCGTGAACAAATCCTATACAGTTTTTGGGAGGACCAACATAGGGGTGTGACAGTCAGATTTTTTCAAAATGGTAGACTAGGTTGTGATTTCCACCACTTGAACTTAAAAAAAAAACAAAAAAAAAACACAATCCTGGTAGCTCAACTTTGAGAACGTTGCCCTAGGGTAGTAGTTTCCAACAGTGCTGTCCAGGGACCCCCAGGAGGATCTGTGAAGCAATTGCCAGAGGGTCTGTGATGTTTCACTGTGATTTAGTTACAGCTGAGGGAATTCACAACACACCATTATCAAAGTTAAAAATAACACCATCCTGGGCTTAATGTGTTCTCTGGAATCGAGCAGCTCTATGGCTCCAGTAAGTAGACAAAATATTATCGTACACTGCGGTGAGGGTTCCATCCTGACCTTGGGTTTCCGTCTGAGCAGAGTTTCGAATGTTCTCCAGTTTCTTGCGTGTTCTCAGAAATGTCCTGGGTTGACTATGCTAATGTGTGAATGTGTGTTTGCGTGCGTTCATGGTGATCAGATTGAAGAGTGTATTCTCACACCTTGAAACATGCGATCCACTGCAACTCTGCCCAGAACTCTGTCCAGGGGTGAGGGTTTGATTCCTGCCTTGTGTGTGTGTGTGTGTGTGTGTGAGTGTGTTTGGAGCTCGCTTGTCCTCCAGGTTCTCTGGTTTCCTGTGGGGAAGAAGACGAAGAAGACTTTATCGTCATAAGAAATTAGGAGTGCAACTTTTCCAAAGGTGCAATTAGAAGAACTATATAAATGCAACACACCGACAGACAGACTATGGTATGAGAAAGATATTGGACATGCGTATTTAAATGATAAATAAAGAGACAGACATTATTGCATAAGCCATGTCAAGTAAGCATAAGTAATGTCTAGTCAAAGACATGCAGACTAAGCTAATTGGCCATTCCAAAGTCCTTGTAATGTGTGTGTGTGTGTGTGTGTGTGTGCCATGGTGGATTGGCACCCTGTTCTGGGTGTACCCCGCCTCGTGAACAAAGTACCCTGGGATAGATTCCAGGCCCCTGTGCAGGATAAGTGGTATAAAAAAATATCAATAGTGGTGATGAATTATTGAACACATATAAATAATGTTTATGATGTAAATCCGAACCGCCTCACATGTCCTAGGTTCGAGCCTGAGCTCGGGCTTCTATCTGACCCGGATCGGGATAAAGCGCTTACTGAAAGTGAGACGGGGTTAAAGGCTACAAATGCTTTCTAGCTTTCTTTAGCCTCACTTTCTAAACACTGTTGTGTCGACACAGGCCTGAGAATTGCTCTCCTTTGATGGATGGACTGAGAGTTTTTACTTGGTTTTCTTGGAAGAACATTTCTGCCAGTAAACAATTAAGCCATGACTCTTACTCCTGGCCTTAGGGATTAAAAAATTATTTTTGTTTGCTAACCAACCCAAGGCCAAGCGGTGAAATGGAAACAATGATGTTGGTGCAAGCTATTGGTTTAAACACACGTATTGTTTTTTTTTTTTTTAAAGAAAAATTTATTTGCTCAAGGGTCCATTAGTGGCAGCTTGACCTTCTGATCAGTAACCCCAGAGCCTTATCCACTGAGCCTTGAAGAAACTACTGGAGTTTGCAAAGACAAAGCCGGTAACCTAACCCGTCCTGAAGAATGACGCAATTCTGACAAATGAGCCTGCGTGCAATTTCCATTTGAAATGCCTCAATTGATGAGCCTCGGTTATATTTAGCTTGTTTTGCTTTCTCCGTTTGGCATTCGGACACATTTGTTCCACAAGCTTTCTGCCCCCGAAGCAACAACACAACAGAACATTTCACACATTTGTCATTAAAATGCCCCAGATTGTCATGCAGGGTTTATAGCAACAACAAACGAGCTGTCACTCATGCTGGTTTATTTAAAAACTAAAATGTGAGTAAAAAGAAATCATGTTTATATTGGTAGAATGAAACAAAGAACTCCACATTTCACTCTCAGGGGTAATGGTGTGTCTTTTCAGTGCTGCTTGCACACCCTGGTGGACAAACTGTGTTATTTCACTCTGTCTTTTCTGGTGTGAATGTCTAAATAACTGGCAGTGATTATAAGTGATTATAAGTGTCCGTGATTATAAGTGATTACAACCACCTTTGATTTTTTTTTATTTATTTTTTTTTTTACACTTTATAACCTAAGCAAAATCTAATCATAAATTCTTGTCTGTTTGTTTATTATTGCAGCACCAATTATGCAAAAAAAGATCAAATGTTCAAGTCAATCCGGGACTTTTGATTGTGCAAAATAACAGAACACAGCTATGTGTAGAAAGTTTTCTCAGTACACCGGAGTCATGATCGGAGTGCCTGTTTGATTTACGTCTGAAAACCTGGCCTCCCAGGAACTCCTTTAATGGCCCAAACATGTGAAAATGCCTTGGAGCGACGTCAGGACTGTACAGGGGATGTGGCAATAACTGCTAGCCGAGCTCCTGTAATGTGCAAGTGGTATTGGTGAATGATTGTGTGTACAGTTCACACAGACAGATGCGTCTCTTACGCAAGTTGGCGACGTAGATTTCCAAGGATCAGGCGTTCCACTCGCTGAAAGTTGAAGGGAACGACTGCAGTGTAACGTACAGCCTTCTTTAAAAAACGTTTGCACCACTCAAAAGTCCCAGTTTGACTTGAACACCCCTCATGTAATATATTTATGTGTGTATTTGATCGCATTCAGTATGTTAAATATACTTGCCTTTATTCTGCACATATTCCTCCAACTCAGAAAAGTACTTTATAGTTAGTTGTTTAGATGAGTTCGGTGAGTTCAAGAAGGGGAAGAGTCATTTTTGTAGTCTGGCCTTTTCCTCTGATTCTGAACGTTATATCCATATATGTTTGGTGTGAACTGAAGCTCTTGACCTTTATATACCTCACTGCTCCTAAGTTATTGGCTGACTGACTATTTGCACAGATGTTCCTATTAATGTGTATTATATACGTTATCACACAAATACCATGAAATTTATGGCAAAATCTACAGCTGAAGTAATAATCTTAAGTAATAAAGACGTAGGCTTCTTGCGCAACACTAAACTGTTGTAACTGTAAACTGAGAAACAGTCCAAAAAGTACAGTTTGGCTGCACTGAACATCTTAGTTCTGACAAACAAACAGTGAGCATGTTTAGCAGAATATATTTACTGTCTCAAATACATACATAAATATTAACAAATATAATCTGTATGCTTTTGACAGGGGAAAAAGTTTTCAGCAAACAATTAAAGAAATGATTCAGAATCAACAGGAAAAAAAAAAGATTTCTAATACTGAATTCTAGCAAAAACACATTTCTACACATTAAAGAGAGGAATTCGGAGGGTGTTAACATATTTCCCGCTAAATAGAATATTACAGTACTTTAATACGTATAAAAATAGAGTCTTTGGAAATTTTGGTTGGTTTTCTGAAATCGTTGATTCGGACGATTGGGTCGATGGGGCTGGAATGTACCACCTCGAGACGCCGCTTCAGTGACACATCCGTGACGTCATCTCTTTCTGTTAGGAGGGAGAAAAGGGAAGATGTGTCACACAACATGTAACGGAACACACAAGAACTTCATAAAAGGCATACATTTTACATTATTGTGTGTGTGTTATGTGATCATGTAAAAAAAAAAAAAAAGTGAATGTTTTATGTTTGAGACTACATCCGAAAAATGAAAGCACATGCACTACATTAGTATTAGTTCATGTTGCTGTATATGTTTTCGAAGAAGACCAATTATAGAATTAGACTGAATGAATGATTCTTGCCATTGAAGAGCCTTTCTTTCACATTCTCTTATTGCAGCAATGAATTTGGTAAAATGATCCTCAAATGTTAATGGATCAACCAAAACATGTTTGTTATCTTAAGATGATATTAGTTTTTCACTAGTATCATGATTTTCGGAATATACATAGTAATGTGCTTCTGATGTGTGAGTAGCGCCATCTGCAGGATTGTAAAGAATAGCACCATTTTACTACCATAAATGCAAACATACTGTATATAAATAATTTTTTATTAAAAAAAAAAACTATTTTGTTGTCAGTTGTCCCCCATCTCTAACGGTTACCAGGTGAAATCGCATGTTTAAACCCTCACTCTCCAACAGGAACCCTAACACTGGAGATGTTGTTACAGTACATAATTGTAATTAGGTTGTGACATCGTTCACAACATCGAGACAACACTGTTTTACGTTAAAATTAATTTCATAAAATGACAGTTGTTTTACTTCGAATGAATGACAAAAAAATGTTGCAAATACAACCTTAAAAAAAAAAAACATTCTTACGGTATATACTTTCTTTGCTTAATTTAGGTTTGAAGATTAAATGAAAGAAACGGGAGCCAATGTGTTACTGCGACAGGCTGCAAAGTGCAATTTAAAACTTGGTTGTTTATGTAACAACCGCAGCAGCGACCTCATTTCCTCTCTCGTCTGTTCCAACCACACAGCGATCAGCATCAGCAGTATAACTAATCACCGGCCTGATCATCTGTCACCATCTGCACCTGTGTCTCACTGGGTCAGGACTTAAGTTAGACGTTTTATTTGTTGAATGATTGATAGGTCACTGTGCAGCTCAACAAACAAAAAACCTTCCTCTGAAACTGCTCAGGTACAGAGATTGGACAAAAATGTCCTTCAGGAAGAAAGACACCAAACTTGAAATAGTTTTTTTAATTCAAGTCAGATATCTCAGTATATCACAGGTTTTTTTTTTTGCTGCATTGTGTCATGTTGTTGTGTTGCTGCTCCTGTTTTGCACATTTTGCACGTGCACTTTATGTCGTTATCTTTTGTATAGTACTTTAGAATAGTTTTTGATCATTATGGTGTAGATAGTCAGCTAATTAGATGCCTTTGTTAGCTAGTTAGTTTCTATTCATTTATGTTACATGTATGCAGGACCTCGAGGTCCGGGAGGAACGCAGTTTCGTTTCACTGTGTACTGAACAGTACCGTATTTTTTTTGTTTTTTTTACTTGGAGGAGTTATTTTGTGGCACTCACTGTTTGACAAAGTAATATTTGTGTTGTCTCAACAGCAGGTTCTCTGGCAGACAGGCGGTTAGCTCGGGGCGTGTTTTATGACCTTGCCATTGTGTCTTGACAACCAAAAAGAAGTTCAGTGTCTCGATCAGACTTGATGATGTTAAGTATGAGTATATATTGACTTCAACATTTACTTCTTAGCTTCAAGTAGGAGAAAAAAAACTCATGTACATCAGCCACATCTTTTGGCAGGAAGAGATGATGTGGAAAACCCAGTGAATCACGCTGGCACTATGAACTCCCAGAGGCGCCCAAAATGGCTTGTTACTCACACGCTTTTAGCCTTTTGCTTCTCCTCCCTCTCCCTCTTTTTTTAACATATTTAAATGGAAATGTATCCACGCACACTAAATGACATTTATGGGTTTACATACACAGACTTTCCTTCCCAAAACTTTCCACTGCCTTCAGAGCTTTTTCTTTACACACACTCAAAGGTAACGTATTACAGTATACTCATTTTAGTTTGAGGTCTTAAGGCGTTTTCACATTAGGCATGATTTGTACTGTCCCCGGGGAAGATTGTTCCCCCCCCACACTCCCCTAATGACCAGCATTCACATTATTATTTTTCTCCGTACTCGGGTAAATTTGCGTATTTTCACCCTCCAATACAGCAGGTGGCAGTATGCACTTAGTTGGTTTGCGAGCCAACATTAAGCACAAAGAGAAGAATATGCCTACTATTACTGATATTTTGGAAAAAATGTCTCTCGTGCCCTTCTACTCTATCTGCTATAACTGTGCAGAGAGATTTCGGAGGAGACAGACGGCACTGATGACATCACGTCCACTTCCGGTTTCACGTATGATTGGCTCATCCATATCTGATTCGATCCGTGCCCGAGTACACTCTATATTACTTGAGACCATCTTTTCCAGCGGACTCGAGCCGTTCCCGAGGCCAGAACGATTGTATTCTCACAGATTAAAATGAACCAGGCTTTGGGGCCAAGGTTTCTTGGAAATGAACCCAGGGCTCTAATGTGTAAACGCTCTTATAGGTCTCAATGGAGTGACTGCAGAATGCAGGATCAGAGTTGACTTTCAACTTCCTGAATTGTGCCTGCTTGAATTTTTCACTCCTTTTCCAAACGCGCTGCTTCAGTGTCTATTGCTTTAAACAAACTGCTTCTGAACGCCCCTTTAGGAAAGTGCATTTTCCCAGCCAATCAGAATTCAGGGACGTAAAGGCCAGAAACGTAAATGTTAGAGACCTCATCAAGCAAGAAAATAAGCAGAGCTGGGCGAAGTTGAGCGTTGAGCTGGGGCAGGGTGTCCTGGTATATGAGGTCACAATAGGGGGGAAAAGTGCTGGACAATACAGACATGAAATAAAGGATAAACAGCAGGGAATGTTTTATTCTCGTGCTGTTTGTGTGGCCATGCAAAAGTGAATTTTGCATAATAGGTCCCCTTTATCTCTAAGTATCCTTATGTTTATTGTGCATTAATGCTGAGCTCCACCTAAACCTGACCTTAACCCTTAACCTTAGTCCAACAGTCCTTCCCTTGTAGGGACACTTGATTCCCACAGATATATAAAAACAAGCCCCCACACACTCCTACTGTTTTATGTCTCAGTGAGTGTCTCACACACTCTCTAACAAAACTAAACAGTATGACACGTTAGAGAACTTCCCTTCTTTGGTTGTCCGTCTCAGAGAACTCAACATTAAACACTGATTCCCAATCAGAAAGGCCTTTAAAAACCTTTGCTAAGGGTGTATGATCACTAATGTGAATTCAAAACTGTGTATAACCTGCTTGTTTCTGTTTTCCTGTTACATAACAGCACATGTGAAAGTCGGACGAGTTCTCGGGAGGATGTGGTGCAGCGACATCATTTCCTGTGTAAACTAAGAGTCGCAACAGTGGAGGAGGTTCAGGGTCTTATTTGTCTTTTTACTCAACATTCGTGTAGATGCAGTCGAACAAACGGGAATCAATGATTAGACATTACTGAACACTGGCGGCTTGTCGACACCTGAAAACACACTGCCGATTCAACTAATTCGTTAATTAACAGCTCAGTGAGTATGGTAGAGCAGGAAAAAGACTAAAACACACACACACACATATACACAAACACAGATATACACAAACACTGACCAGTGGCTCAAGCTCCTTGTGGTCTATGAGGTTGAATTCAGTAACAAAGTAGTAGAAATGTTTGTAACAGGTGTTCACGTGCGCTTCTGCCCCCATCTGACTGACTCGGTCGAAGTGGTGGATGTAGACGTGGACGAAGACGCGGAACAGGCGGGACAGGATCTTCTTCGCCACCTGCATGAAGCCCTTAGGGAAGGGCGTACCTGTGGGGTAAAGCCAATAGACATGCCGTTAGAAATCTGCATCTTTAGTTGTACTAAGTACACGTATCTTCAGTTTCTAAAAAGCATGTTTTCTTAGGTTGAAAAGATAGTTTAACACATTAACAAACAATAATCGATTAATCATTACTAATCAGGAGAAAAAACACTGCTTTTATCCCTCTGATATCCAACAGCACCCACCGCCTGAACTGAAGTTCGCCCTCTAGTGGTAGACAAGCTAACAAATACGTGAGCTACAGAGAAATATTACGCAAAACATTACAGGTTACTGTATTTTTTCATCTGGTTACATCTTAACAGGAATTAATTGATTAATCATTCTTTTCGCTAATCTCTCTTTTAGTTCACATTTTCAGATTCACTTTTAACACGGTATCCGACTCACAAAAGCAGCTGTTTTTTTGCTAAACATAGGTGGATTTTTGTATTATTTAAACCCTCGATGTCAAATGCCAATTCCAGGTTGCACTTTCCATCTGGCTTCATTTAACTTCCTCTCAGTTTTCATACTGAACACAATAAAGAAACCATGACTCACACACGCTGCATTTAAACCACACACAAAAAATCCCCACAGCTGATGTTAATGCAAGAAGAGCAGTTATAGCGTGTACACATTATAATACCGTAGCGAGAGTTGTTTAGTGAATTAGCATAGTGTGTTAGTATAACCCAAACATCTTTAGTCTTTAACCCAAATATAGTTCATCCACCAAGAATTACAGAATTATTCTACTATATATCATATAAATGCGTCATTTCACTATTCCAAGAGATATTTTTTATATCCCATAATCGAGTATGATTTTTTTCCCACGGCAATTTAACATTTGACAAAAACATATTTGTTATTATTCTATAACAACATTAATATCATATCATCTTATACTGTATATCACGCATCACAAAGACATCTTTACGTATCACAGGATGATATTTTTGTGCGGTTTATAAATAGCAAACTGATAAGGATTGAATTAAGCCATTAAGCTGTGCGTTGGCAGAGTTTTGAAAAGGTGTATTTATATCCTGAGCTGGACTGCGTCACCTGATTTGAAAGGTGACGCTTGGATGAATGCAGGAGCAGCGAGGCGTCGGGTTTACGGTGACACTGAGACACAGACGCGGAAAAAAAAGCTGGAGTCATTTGGAACGATGGTGCTGCTTTCTTAGAAATGTTTTGTTTGCGTCTGGTTAAATGTGTGTGGTTTCAATTAAATCGTACTCATGAGCGATTTGTTCTGACTCCGTGTGTGTAGGTCGAGTCGGGCCTGCCGGGTGTCACAGCCTTCTGACTTTGCATATAATTTGAGTGCGAAGCCTTACAATAAGCTCATGACGAGGTCAAAAACCCAGGTCCAGGTTGCTATGGTATCACGGGATGTTTTAGACAAAGATTGGAAATCTAAATCTTTAAACGTTTTTGTTTTTTAGTTTTTAATGAAATAATCTGATTACTGTAAAACACCCCATAACCTGTAAGTGCGCTGCGGTTTCTAAGGCGACTGGGTTGACTCATGCTCGCTGGTTAAAAGTCAACCCTGAGTGCTGGACATTTGCGCGTGAGAGCGATTCAGAAGCGCGCTATTACGGGTTGTCCCGATGTATGTAGTGCAACGAGAAAGAGATGTGGGTTGGACGAGGAAATAACAAAATAAGATCAGTCATTTCCTGATGTGTACACTTAAGCCTAAGTGTGACGTGCTTGTGAATCTCACTCGCATGTCAGACAGCAATATTAGTGACAATGACGCAGATTTCTAATTCAGAAGCTTCTTTCTATATAAATAACGTTGCCAGGAAATAAGTTTTTGACACTGAAAACAACGTGTTTAATACTACTTTTCTTACAATGTTTTTCTTAATCCAATTTGCTGTTATGAGACAGTATACAGTACAGTATACATACAGTATGGTTTATATTTTACTTGTCATGCTGTTATCATCTCGTGAAGCATGTATTTCCGTATTAGCCTTGGACATACGCCACTGAGCAACAAAATAAGCAACGATAAGTCGAAGCTTTATGCTGCTTATGAAATACAGGTAAAATCCTTATGATAAAGATGTGAAGGACCAGGTCAAAATCATTTCTGTAGGTGCAAGTGCTCAAAGAAAGCGAACCTGGGTTGCACGCTATCTCCCCTGTCAATCACACGGACGCTAGCCAGTCACGGGTGTCTAAGCGGATATGAATGTGAAATAGGATGGATAGCACTTTCCCTTGTAATGTCTTACAACGACCCGAGCTGTTTGAAAAGATGCAGATGGCTTGATTCACACGTCTTAAATAAAGCATGTGATAGCGTTCACTTTTCCAGGTTGCCGGGTGTCGGGTGATAGACGAGAGCTGGCTTGTTGGTGGAAGTTTGCCATGACCAAATTAAAGCAAATAATTCTGAAGAGAAGCAGAGGAGACTGTTTGGAAAGTGTTTGAGTTTTCCTTACCGACATTGGTGGGGAAGATCTGCTCGTTGTTGATCTGTACCTCGATCCAATCCATCAGCATGCTCATGTACTTCGGGGCGGAAAGCGCCGTGGGCTTCTTGTACTTGTGCTCGTCCTGCCAGCGGTACTCGTACTTGGGCCCCCCAGACATGACGGGGCAGGTCTGCTCAGTGCACGACTCGCTGATGGTGCCGTAGATCAGGTTGATCCGGTTGAAGAAGTCCACCGCGTGCACGGCCACCCAGTCGTTCAGGTCCTCGCCGTGCGGCAGCTGCACAGCCAGCTTCAGGTCCAAGCCCGCGTTCAGGGACGCCTGCGCCTTCTTGTGGAGCTCGAAGCGCTGCGTGCCGGGCTCAAACTTGCGCTTGGGCCGGAACGTTCTGTCCTTGTTGAAGACTTGCTTCAGGGCAAGAGACATGGCGAAGGGGACGGTGTGGATTATGGAAAGACGATGAATAAAAACAAAAGCTAAGGGAAAGGCTGTTGCTCAAGTCACCGACAGCTGTTTTGCAATTCTGAAAGAGAGAGAGAGAAGAGAGAGAGAGAGAGAGGGAGAGGGAGAGAAAGAGAGAGATGTTACATAATCAGAATATGTTTCACTTTTAAGGAATCTGACTTGACAGTCGTTCAAATAAGAATTAAGAAGAGGAAAAAAACAAAGTTGAAAAACATTACAAATACAGATTTTCATACGAAACATCCAACAAAGGCAGAAATATGAGCACAAAACCTCCTCTAACATCAGCTGAACTCACCAACCTGACCATTACGAGAACTTACTCAAAGGGGTGTGGCCTAATATTCTCATTATCATACTTAGCTGCATACAAAAGAAGCAATTTTACATCCCATGAATCACTAGGCGGATAAACGGGTGTTTTCAACCTGCTTCATATAAAACTTCTACCTGTTGGACATGAAGGACGTCAGAGCAAACCTGTTCATCTGTAATTACAACAAAAATATCGTCCCTATTTCTAATTTTAACCTATCCAGAATGATGAAGAATGACAGAGTCGCACTTTAAACGTGACGTAAATTAGATTATCTTGTATAGTTATGTGTTGAAACCCTAGTGACACCAACATAAACCTTGATTACAATCGAAGCAAAGCACTTTCACAGAAGAAGCCTCAACTTGTAAAAACATACTAATAACCTATCATCCGGAGATCGCTGGTTCGATTCCCGGGTGATGCTGTAACCTCTCGCAGCCGGAGGTATAGAGAGAGATGATTGGCCGAGCTCTCTCAGAGGGGAGGGATGAGAAGTACTTCGTGCTCCCACATTAATCACGGCTCTACAGCCAATCAGGGGCGTCTGTGAGCTCACGCAAGTGGAAGGAGC
>JAQMYG010000039.1:3176609-3204701 GCA_030014215.1 Clariallabes teugelsi | reverse complement strand
AATTAAAATTATATTATTTCCTGTGAATTTGTAGTGGAACAGAAAAAGAATATTCAGTGCACATTGTGCCAAAAGTATTAAAATCCTGTCCTAATTAAATCATTGTGTTAATCATTAAAAACTAATATAGTAAACACTGGTTTACAGCTCATTTAATCAACACAGACCTGTACCTCACCACAGACCTGTACCTGTACCTAGGATGGTCTTCACTTACAACTTCATTTGTTACTTTCTAATATGGAAGATAAACATCACAGTAACTAGAGGTAGTAAACAGTGCAGCAGCCACTATCAAGCTCATTTACTGTGTTCACACACGTAGTAATGACAAAGTAGAATATAGCTGCGAGCAACAATAACGGGCCCGAGCACCCTGTGCCATCGCCACCACACAACCTGTGTGTTATTTGAGTGTGTTAAGACCTCGAAAAAGCCATCGCCACCCGGTTGCACTGCACAACTTGCACACATCACACAATATACACAGCTAATGTCAGTTTGGGCCGTAAATATTTGTTGAGTGCGTAGTGTGTGTGTGTGTGTGTGTGTGAGGGTTAGTGTGTGTGAGAGTGAGGGAGAGAGGTGTGTGACGTGTGTGTGTGTCAGTCTGTGTGTGATGAGTAAATGTGTTTGTGCATGTTTGAGCGTGTGGTGTGTGAGTCTGTGTGTTAACATTAGTGATGTGTGTGTTAGTATGTGTGTGATGTGTGTGTGAGACATGTGATTTGTTAATGTGTGTGGGTGTGTGTGTTTCGTACTTACAGCCACCGCACGAAACCGCGTAGGTGAGATAGGGGTATTAACATTGTGATATAAATGTGTTTGTGCGTGTGTGTGCATCGTGAGAGAGTGTGTATGTGTGCATGTGTGAGATGTGTTTGTGTGTGTTAGTGTTAACATTTGTGATGTGTACGTGTGGTCAATAGGCCACAGATGCTGGGAAAAAAAGCATCACACTATGATGTTCCTCAATGTGATGTGACTCAATATAATGTCACACAGAAAGTTATTAATCATTTCTCAGTGTAAGTTAAAGACATTATCACAGCTGAAACTCCCTAGGAGGGTGCATTTTTGTGAACGACCCAAAATAACCGGCCTACTGTTGAGTTGAGCCCATGACATGCAGTGCGAAAGTTGTTCGGTTCAATGAGCTCTAAATGTGTACTGAGTTTCGTGTGCCTACGTGAAAGTATGTATTAGCAGATTCCAACCCGTCTGCCAATTTTTCATGAGTTTTTGAGCATGTTAAGACCCCCAAAAAGTCCAAAAGGGTGGGAAAAAAAACTATCCAGCAAAAATCTCGTGTGTGGGGGCACCTGAGGGCCCCGGGCCACACGACTCTCAGGCATCCTAATGGCAGCAGATTCCAACCTGTCTGCCAATTTTCATTTTTTAGTTTTTGAAAAAGGCCAAAAGGGTGGGAAACAAATCCTGCACACCCTTTAGTGCTTGGGCCCTAAATAATAATAATAATAATAATAATAATAATATGATCTTCAACGTCATCTTCTGGTTTTAATCCCGGAGAAGATCATATCTTCTTCTTATTATTATTATTATTAATAAGATGAAAATCATCAAATTTAGATGAGAATCAGATGTAGAAGAGTTAATCTATTCTTGTAGCTTCACAACACAGAGAAAAATCACCAGGATTTTTTTCATTACGGCAAAATTTACATAATTACAAAGAGAAAGAAATACCCAGACACTGGAAATTGTGAAACCCCACAAGGCAGTTTCCCCGATAAAACCGTAAATAATTTTTTCTTTTTCTTTTTTAAAAAATACGTCTTGTTTAGCCGTTATGAAAAAAATCCTGGTGATTTTTCTCTATGAATAAGACTGTAGATAAATGATATACTTCTACACTGTGTGGATCGACATCCTGTCTGTGTATTTGATATATTTTTGATAGTGTTTTATTATTACACTCTGCATGTTTTATTTCCCACTGTTACACAAAATTCCCCAGAAACTCAATTAATGTAACAGTTTGTAAATATACAGTATAAGCTATTGTGATTTAAAAACATGATAAAAGCTCAACCTATACCTATATATAAACCAAGACTTGTTCGTTTTCCAAGTCAAAATT
Organism: Clariallabes teugelsi; assembly: GCA_030014215.1. Lineage (NCBI taxonomy): Eukaryota > Metazoa > Chordata > Actinopteri > Siluriformes > Clariidae > Clariallabes > Clariallabes teugelsi. The sequence goes on along the minus strand of JAQMYG010000039.1, from coordinate 3,202,597 downwards.
TATTAAAAATCTTTGCTCGTCTTGCGGAACGCTCATAAACCGTGTTACTCACAATCCGAGGTTTCAGTGTACTGTATATGGGAATGTGAATATGCTGTGCATAGTAACATATGCTGCATATCTATAAATTCTTACCTGACGCATTGTTCTGGTTTACGCACGTCTCGCGCAGTAACGTGACCAGACCATCAGGCTTCATTTTCAGATACTCGACCAGCTGCAAAATAGCCATAATTTGTTTAGCACTAACGAAGTATGAGAGGTGTTCAAGTCAAACCGGGACTTCAAACAGATTAGCTTTCTATAATCAATTAATAAATTTAAGATCAACTTAATAACTTAAAACCTTAAAGATATGTTTTTGGTCAATACAGGAGTTCCTGGCAGGCTAGCGTTTCAGACATGAAGGAGGCAGTCTGATCATGGCTCCGGGATACTGAGAAAACGTTCGACTTTGATGATATAGAAGCACTAAAGAAACACTGGGATAAGTGCATTAGTGCAGCAGGGGATTATATAGAGAAATAAAGCGAGATTTTACTCTCATAACTGTGTTCTGTTAGTCTGTACAATGAAAAGTCCGGGTTTGACTTAATAAAAAAAATAAAATATATATATTTTTAAAAGCAGCATGATTATATCCTTATAATCATGTGATCATGAAGCATTTCTCCTCTCACTGACCTGCCACACGGTGTCGAACTTGGTTCCTTCAGGCATGCTGTATTTCCCTGATTTATCGTGAAGGATCTGGTAATGATAGACAGTTTTTCCGTACAGCAAAGACAAGGCGAAGGTGCCAGACTCGTCTCGTTCTCTCACTCTGCAGACAGGAACAACATCCTGTGTGTAAACCAGCATCTCTGCACTTTATGTACTAGTTATTAAAAACATCTATAAATAACACACAAAAGTGTGTTTTGAGTTAAAATGTCTCTGCTTTTTGCTCAAAAGATTGCTCGATTAATATCTACCGCAGGCATTAATAGTGTTTATACAGCAGCGGTGTTGAATTCTTATGATCGCCCTCGCTCGAGTAGGTTATATTATCGTAACATCTCACAGAGCAACTTGATGTGGATGCTTCATATAAATCACTGATGTGATGACGTTTGGAGAAAATAACTTTTTTATTTCAGGGGTAGCTCAGTGGTTAAGGCATTGGACTACGGTTCAGAAGTTCCCAGGTTCAGACCCCATGACATGACACCAAGTTGCCACTGTTGGGCCCTTGAGCAAGGCCCTTAACACTCAACTGCCCAGATGTATAATAAGATAAAAATGTAAGTCGTTCTGGATAAGGGCGTCTGCCAAATGCCGTAATGTAAATGTAATGTAAATTTTACATTCAAGAAAGGAGAGAATAAAGAGAATAAGAGAGACGAAGAGACTGGTGAGAAAATTATCGCGTCTAGCAGCTAAAGCATAAGTTAAAAACTGACAAAGAAATTGACAAATTCATCATTGTATACATTTAATTTGTTAATATGTTGTTTTTATATTGTTAATATATTGTTACTGCTTTATACTATATATATATATATATATATATATATATATATATATATATATAAAAGTGAATCTATTAACAATCTCTTGGCTTCACCCTGACACTGACCCACTCAAGTGTTTTATTCCTCACAATCATACTTTCATAAACCGTATCTATTAAACATAATACAACGTATTAAACATTGTCGCTCATGATAATATTAAATCTCTGAAACAATAAACAAGAACGATACATATTAGTATTTTTACACTTATCTTTTTAATAACTCGTATATTCTTGCACGGGATTACAACTTGACAGATTTATTGTTTGCACACTTTCACACGAGTGAAAGTTTCCGACCGTGCATCACGAATGCAGCTCAGGTTTCGCTACTTTTTCCATGACTAATTATAGCTCGGAGTGTCTTCCCTCACACCAAGATGTTTTAATTTATCATTTATTCGCTCTATATAGCTTAATTTCATACAAAAAAATGAACGCATACAGTATAGACCATGTGTGTGAGTTATTGCTGGTGCACTGGATTTATTTCACTTACTTTATTACAGTAAAATGAAGTAAGGAGTAAGGACATGAAAACATCTGCACATCTGGTACCGGTTAGCGATTTTATGATTTTTTTACTGTATCTTTTGTTTTTTTATTTAAATTTTTGGTGTTGGGTCACTTTTCACTGCTTTAATATTCAAGTTATTGAATTTTAATCCAGTCTAATAAATTATATTACAAGGTTTTGATTTCCGATCTCATGTCTGCCTGTAGACTTTCTTTCCTTTTCCTTAATTCACATTATTTTAATTTATCCCTAATAGATTTTATTACTAAAATTTTTACTTTAACTCTTTAACAGTCTTCATTGCTTAGTAATTAAGTTTTTTAAAATCGCTATGTCTGTATAAATAATTCACAAAATGAACATTTAAACATACTTTACTTTGTATATAGCCGTTATAGCCATGTTAGAGCATTTGGTGCGTGGCACGGTTTTAATGGCACAGCCGCTCAAAAGTTTTTGAACCCCCCGCATGAACAGTTTTTGGTTAAAGGTCGAGAAAGGGGTTCGAGTTAAATCCTGTAGAATCAGAGCGTCTAAGTATAAATCGTTTTTAAATGAAGTGAGAAACGTTTGTCATTTGGAAAAAGTAGCTGTGTGAACAAAATTTGTCAAAGTTTTTTTGCATGTATAATAACACTTTCTACTATCAGATCTAGACTTATGATGGCGTAGTTACACACGAGGGGCAATTTTTCCTTAATTGTTTGCTAGTAGTGTGTAATAAACATGTAATATGCAGTCTAATTTTTTATTTATTTTTTACTGTACAGTACTCAGTTTGGATTAAATTATTATTAGCATCTATGCTTTTTTTGTGAGAAGATTAAAAAAAAGTGTTTTATATGCTTACACAATTTCTGTTCATCTGATCATATCTCTTATTTATGTACTGTAACAATGTTTTTCACACATTTATGAGCACTTATACACTTTGCATGCATAAAATGTTACCCGTAATTTGACCTAAGACAACAACATGGCTGTAAATGATTGAAATCTGCAGCACTCCAGCACATCAGGCTGACTTACAGGAACTTTCCATCTGGCTGAGAGCCCGAGTAGAGTCTCCTCTCGCCCTCCTGACGCGGGATTTTGCTGTGGTACCACGGCATCCTCTCATGGGCCGTGGTGGCAATCAGCTTCTCTAACTGAGGAGCCTGACTTATCACGGCCTGCTCCATGGCCTCGCCCTGAAAACACACACACACACACACACACACACACACACACACGTTAGCACACTATATTCACTTTAACATTGTACAGCCAAAACAATTTAGAGTCTGATGTTTACGAGGGACGTTCAAGCCAAACCGGGACTTCTGCTGAGAATTTCTGCTGAATGAAGGCGGAAAAGTGATAGACATTTACAGGAGACTTCAAGCACGGTTCGGAGATGAGACTCTTAGCCGCAGTAAAACATTTTAAAGAAGAGTTTCAGACGTTAGGCAATTTGATCATTCTGAGAAACGAGAGTTTTTACTTTAAGAACTGCTTCCTGTTATTCTGCACAATCAAAAGTCCCACTTTGACTTGAACGCCTTTGGTGGATTATATGCATATTTTTGAATTAAACAATTTTCAGATATGTATGTAAGAATATATTGCAACATGATACAAATTAAATAGTTTAGACTTCGGGTACGTTACATCTTACTGTATGTGTTATGGATTATGTAAATATCTTGCCGTGCATTTCACACATGGTACATTAATTCACGTTTGCTGTGCCATGTTCCCACAGAGATGATTATTTTCATATAACATCATGATCAGGACATGTTATTCAGCTTATACCACAATGATCTGTCAACAAGTACAATTTTGTTTATTAATATTTAACACTTCATTTAATCGCTCACATCTAAAAGTCATTGCATAAATCTATAACGTTAGAAACTGACATTTGCTCTCTTGCAGGAAATATAATACGCAGAAGAAAATATGCAGCCTGTCATGTGACCGAGAAACCAGAACTCAGGAGTGCTGACACTGGAGACTCCTTCCGTAAATGATAAATAACCCTGTCACCACATCGCCAATTTTATACGTATATTTAGAGCATCTGCCATGTGCTGTAAGTCTCAACGTATGAGCTGTTACTAGAGAACCGATAAAGCATTAGGAAGAGCTTGTTAATATAAACTGTTTATATTTAGTGCAGGGGGATTATTGGTCAGAGTTGATGCTCAAACTCAACCACACTACGGTAGTAGATAAAAAAAGGTTTCTGAGCTCTGCCATGAAAGTCGATTCATGTCAGTTTTTGGGGGTTTTCAGTCGTGATTGCATATTAGATTAACTATCTGAATAACGCGGCCTGGCCAAAAAAAAAAAATTGCACGCCCTGAGATGTCATTTAGTCAACTTTATCTTTGATTACGGCACACACTGTGGTGTTCAGTTCATGTGTAAAAATTATTCCTCATGCTCCCAGAACCACTCTTTCACACTCCTATTCAGTCCTTGACTATACTCGCTCCATCAGGGCACAAAAAAAAAAAGATCCATAGATATGATAACCTGGTCATTCAGTACATTCAGGTCGTCAGCTGACTTCATTTTATTGCCACATAACATTGCTGAGTCTAGACCTGAGCAACTGAAGCAACCCCGGATCATAACACTGTCTCCAGAGGCTTGTACAGTGGACACTATGCATGATGGGAGCATCGCTTCATGCGCTTCCCTTCTTACCCTGACACGCCCATCACTCTGGAATAGGGTGAATCTGGACTCATCAGGTCACGTGACCTTTTTTTCCATTGCTCCAAACTGAAGTCTTTTTTTTTCCTGTGAATTCTCATTAGATTGTGTGTGTGTATGAAAATGCTCTTACTTTCACAATTAAACATAGTTCTGTTTTCTACTCTTCATTTTTTCATAATTTTCCATTCATCACTATTCATAATTTTTTTTTACCACCACATTTCTTCCACAAAGTTGAAAATTTACTGATTTAAATTTCTTTTTCCATCCTGTAAAACAATACAAAATAATCTCCTTTGAACAGTTGATGTTGAGATGTGTCAGCGACTTATGCTCTGTAAAGCTTAATAACGGCTCTAATCTGAGGTGGATCTTGAGGATGGTAACTTTAAAGATTTTAAAGATAAAAGTATTAACGAATTTACATCACAGCAAATTCAATTCTCTTACTCTTTAAGAAAAATTGTTATAAGGGGGGCGCTTTAAGGAGAGCACCACCATGTTGTATTGTGGGAACCTGCATGTGCTGTATGAGGAACCCACATGTTCAGTGGGAGGTTTATCAGTACTAAGGTAAACTAGAGGCTCTAAAATATTACATCGCCTTCTTGTTCATCATGTTCACCCCGTTTGTCTTAAACTCAACTCAAATTCTTTAGCTAGAACGGAAAATCTTTTACCTTTATGCTTTTAAAACACACTTTCTTTTTTTAGAAGCATGCTTATCATTTGGTGTGCTGCTTTTACCTTCCCATTATTATTATTATTATTATTATTATTATTTACCAAAGATGTTTGCTTGTCTTTGTTTAGCGCTTTGTCTTGGCCTTGGCTTCTGCTTCTATAGTCCCTGTTATGGCAGCACGGTGGCTTGGTCCCGGGTTCAACTCAGTGTACATGAGTTGTGCGAGTTTGCATGTTCTCCCCATGCTTGGTGGGTTTCCTCCCACAGTCCAAAGACATGCAGATTGGTTTCTCCAAATTGCCCGTAGTGTGTGAATAAGCATGTGAATGTTGACCAGTCTTACCACAGTCATACAAATAAACGCAACTGTTCTCTTTGGCCTCCACTCTCCCTAGATGTACAGTATAGTCCCTTAACATACCGGGTGCTACCTAATGTTCGCATGTTATGTGCCGGTTTCTAGGGGCTTAAATAGGCTGATTACCATCATGTTTTTGCCGGTCTGCATGTCTGCCTCATCAAGCAACAGTGCGTTAAAACTGGACTGGTAGAACTCATCACCTTTGTGATGAACTGGAGTGCCAGCCGCAGCTCGTTACCACAATTTGACCTTCAACTTTTACACTTTAACTGACTCACCTCCAGGTTCCAGGTTTGGCGGACGTATTCGCGCAGCATGTTTTCCCTCAAGTTTTCGAAGACGCCGGGTTTGATGGCTGTGTCTGGTCCGCGGAGACACGGCTTCCTGAGCACGCACACCAGGCCATCCGCGTCCTTGCTGTAGAACTCGCAGAGCTCCGCTGGGCCGCAGTGGGCCTTCCCACCCGCAATGCAGTACGTCCCATTCAGCTGTTTCTCCACCGGGTAGTGAAAAAACTCCAGGTTCCAGACGAGAGACAGCACGTATCCGCCCAGACTGCGCAGACACTGACGCAGCAGGAACAGACCGTCACTCATCCCTGCTAGCTTCAGGAACTGCTCAGCGTCTGAGCGGCTGATGCTGCCATAGAAGAAAGGCAGCTCTGCCGCGGGGTCGAGCATGGTGCAGCCGGATCAGGAGTGTTTACAGTCTAAAGAGAGGAAAGATGAGTTGAATGTAGGTTTTACATCATCTAAAAATGAAGAAAAGTAGCAGTACCACTTGAGTGACAAGGACACGTACGGTTTAGTATGATTTTCTGAGACTGTACGTCAAATTATCATATAGTCAGTAAGGAAGAATTTGGAAAACATATCTTACATTCAAGCCAGAATCTGTGTAATACTGTATTTCAGGATTGAATTAGAGAAGGAGGGAAAAAATTACGAGTTGTTTATTGGAGAAAAGCAAAAGAAGAGACAGAGAAAGACACCAGTGTGATTCTGTTTCTCATAACTCCAACAGTTACAGTGTAAGCTGCACTTCAAATGTTCAAATGTGGAAACAACTAACTCACTATCTCTCTGACTCATACACACACACACACACACACATACACACACACACACACATTGTTTTTCATGCTTCCTTTCAGTCCCACAACTCTTCAGGACTGCAGCAAGATCACACAAACATGCCCCTGCCATCCACATTACGCATTTATCATGCCGCAGTTTGTACGTGTGTATGCCGACACGTTGCTCTGCAATGTGCAGATGCTCTTTAGTGCTGATCTGAGACCTGCATCGCCACAACAGGAAGCTCACACACACACATCCTCTGCCTCCCTGCTAATCTTGACATCTTCTCATTCTAACAGGTGCTGACGTTTTTTCTCGAATGTTCCTCTGTGACACACACAAACGCTTCACCACAAAACAGGACATGCTTACTTACGCTGACTGTACCAGTAAAGCCGTTTAAAAGGCTCTCATGGTCTCGAGGAGAGGGACAAACTGAGAGACAGAGGACTGGAAAAGAGGTCCAGGGTAGTAGCATCTCTTTTGATTTACTTGTTTTGTTTATTTCAATTATTATCAAGTCAAAAGTAAGAATAAATCTGTTTAAAGGTAATAAAGACCTAAACTGACAAAAACATTCGTCGGGGAAATTCTTCAGCTGTACAGATGCACATACGTGGCAGAACACTCATAAATTCACAAAAACAGCTTACACGACCCGAGTTGTTATAAAGGTTGAAGTCGTGGTCAGAAACAATTTTGAAATAAAATCAAATACGTCCGAACCCGTTTTCATATTTGCAACGCTCTCTTATTAGATAAAGGTAGTACAACTATATGTTTTACGTTCAAGGTCCAAACAAGGTAAAGGCACCATTTAAAATGTAACAATAAGCCAATTATACACTTTTTGGAAAAAATTATTACCCTAGACCCTATAAACTATGGGTGAGGAACCCTATATGGTAACTTCATCAACCGTTATTTGCAAATATAAAAACGATGAAACATTTTAAGAAAAATCTAAAGTTCACAATCAAAAGTCAAAAATCTAAAAGTTTTGGAAGAAAAAAAAAAGTGTTGAAATTTTTGTAGTATTTCAATAAGGGCCTTATGAAGGGATATGGTTCCTCACACGTCTAGGGTAATAAAAAAATACACATAAGGTTAAAGGTAGATTTAAACATAAAAATGTTCTATATATGTATACTCGATTTAAGCAAGAGTCAGGGTCTTTACTATTTCGACTGATCAGTAGTAAATATCTTAAAGACAACGAGGAGTTTTCGTTGTCTTTAAGACACTTACTACCGAGATACTAAACTCGCCAAGAACGACAGACAGGCTGACTTTACAACTGAATCTGACCAAGTGTGTGGTCTTTAAAGGCCGATGCCAAAGAAAATATTTAGAGCTTAAACTTCCTCAATGTAACATGGTCAGATAAAAAACAAAATCATAGATGCGCAAACTTAAACAGCCCTGAGAACAGTTCTAGAGCCAAGGGTCCATCAGAGTGAACCAGTTCTGCCATTTTAAAACTGTTCTCAGAACTGTCTCCAAAATCTCTTACTGGAATTTATCAAATCGCATGTCGTTAGAGTGAGGAGGTACAGACTCACTGGTGAGCCATATTCACTGGTCAAGAGCTTAAATCATCAGTAAGTTCTTGTGTGCGGCAGCACATATCATCGATGAAGATCGCCGCATGCGTTCGTTTGCATTAACTGATGAAAATGGAAGAGACCGATGTGTGCGTTAATGTGGTAGTTTCACGACAACATAGAGATTAACATTTCTAATGACAGTGCAAAACATAAGGACTTCTGATTTATGTGCCAGATTTAACAATTTACAGTATAATTTAAAATAACTGGCATTAAGATTTAAAAAAAACTATTTTATATCAAGCCAGCTCTGACTATTATAGCTGCTTCATATTAGTCGTCTAGAACACTATAAAAAGTTACACTATGCATCGAGTGCTTAATATCACTGCAGAAACCTCGCTACCTGATAAGAGCTTTATAACTTGCCTATTTGAGATAATAAGGAAGATTTACCGTAGCTTTGAACGTAACTTTTGAAACAAAGTTGTGTGATATTAAACATGTTTTTTTTTCATATTAAGCAAATCCTGTTACCTTTTCTTGTGATTTCTTTGCACGGCCCTTCACTCCGTATCAGACTGTTTCCTCTCTCTCACTTTGTTTGCTCAGTATTTATGATACTTATTTTCCACTGTGTGGGAGGTGGACAGGTCAGAGCATATAGGAAACTTTTTGAAAAGTTAAGCAAAAAGTCAGCTTCGCCCTAATGATCTTATAAGCAAGACAAAGAGTGCTGTGTTTGATCAGATTTTGCTCAATTATCTGCCCGTTCCACACCCCCCTCTACCCCCTCCACCCCTCTTCATCTCCCACAACGATTCACACACTCCCAACATCGCTTGTGTGTTACACCACAGTTTCCTGGACAAAATCACAAACACACACACATCAGCCCGCAATCCTAACGAGGACGACGGCCGCGTCAGAGCGGAAGACCCTCAGACACAGAAACACACATGCTCTACTGTATGTTCTTCGCTGCACCAAACCACAGCAAAGGGATCCTATCCGTAAAGGGCAGTCAGGTGACAAAGGTGTGGTGGAGAACGAACCAGAAAAGTACTTTGACAAACCGCTGACCAGCTGCACAAAGGCAAACTAGCATGGTGTGTCTTGCAACTCCTTTGCAACTTGTTCAAAGCTTCAACCGCTAAGCTACACCTGCCTGCTCCTTGGTATATACACTATGTAAATGTGAATTGCTACATGGTATAGCGAGACTTTTTCCTCTTCATGTGGTTCAAATGATGAGAACAATGCTGCTGAAAAACTCACACCTAGCTAAGAATTATGCTAGCGAGCATGTTTTTTACAAAGGGGAGGAGGGGCGTGGGGGGGGGGGGGGGGACAATGACACTAGAAACCTTAAAGCTTAGAAATAAACAAGTGTCAGATTCTTAAAAACTTCTACGCATTAAAACTAAACTAAGTAAATAACCAAGAGCTTTAAACTTAAATCTTTAAAAGAGCCTTAAAGACTCAGATTTACCAACAGTATAAGAGAAATATAAATAAATATCTTAGCTACTGTACGGTAAGAGCTTGCATCCAGGAGCACCACAGACACGAGGCGAGGTCTTTATCACATTTTTTATTTTATTTTATTAAACAATGTGAGATGTTTCATGTGAGATGGGGAATTCAGAAGATGGGAAATAGAAATAAAGTGAGGAGATTGTGGGATGTGGGTCAGGAGCAGTGTCTAGTGGGCATGACAGCAAGCTGTGGCAGCAAGCAGGCAACTAACGAAACAGAGGCAGCAAATGCAATCACAGTTCAGGAGCAGCAGGCCAGAGTCAAAAGTAAGAGTGCAGACGTAGCTGTGTCAGATGTAGGCCACTACTTTGATTTTGGTGTAGAAGTCAAAGTAGTGGCCTACATCTTAACTGCAGCTGAATCTCAAGAGTCGGACGAAACAGAAGGCGGAAGTGCCGAGGAAGTGGTCACAGTCCATCAACGACTGAGCCTCAGCATTGAAGCTCGAAAGAGGATGCAAACACAATGTGGTACTCACAGCATGCATAACACCAGTGGTCACCAACCCCCGGACTCGGACCGGTACTGATCCGTGGATCAAATGGTACCGGGCCGCACAATAAATAATTAAATATTTCCGTTTTAGGTATTCTCTTAGTCTGAACGATATTTTATTTTGAAAAACCTTTTATTTTGACAAATGACCCCCGCTCGCGGTCCGCAGTAGAATTTTCAAGCGTGATAAAACCATCACCATCTCTACCCCTGATCTCACTGATTTCTCCCAAAGTCTGAACCAGCACACTCTGCGCCTCTCATTTGTTAGCAGAGAATCCTTAATTGGAGATGTGCCACCAGCCATGTCATATCGTGCGGCACTGCCCCCTCACATTCCTGTCAATGCCGAGGCCACACGGCCAAACAAGCTTACCAGTTTCTTCTTGTGCAAAATTAGGGCATGTGCCAGTCATGGGTGCAACTGTGACACTATACAGTACATTCCTATGCTACTGTAGGTTTGCATCATGGTGGTGAGTGAATTGCTACTTTCAGTATAGTGAAGTGAATGAAAACTAGTTGCTTTATGCTGTTCAAGTGTTTAAACATGTGGTTCAAGATGGCTGCTAGACGAGGGGTAAGTATGGCTAGCTATAGCCCCTCTGGCTAGCAATAAGTGTGTAGAAGCAAAAAACACTGTAAGATGCAAAACATGGAACATTTTTATTTCTCTACCTTTTTTTACTCCCCTACCAGAATTTCCTACCAGTACTTAAAATGTATAGCTATATCACTCTGTACTACCTTATCAACATTTCCCTCATACAGCCATGAAAAAAACTATTGCAGTTTCATCAGAGGTAGCATTTCCTGACACTATACTGGTAGCACTTTCTGACACATCGATTTACGCATCGGTATACGTCAATCCACTAGCCGACTATTAAATCAACTATGCAAATAAAATTAAATGTGCAATAAAACAATGTGTACCTACAGTAAGTAGGTATGACTTTCGCAAACAAAATTATAAAAATTTGAACATCAGAATTACTCACTTTTTGTAGCTTCAAAGGAAATTTCGTTTCATGTTCTTTGATGTCTATGAGAAGTATGTCGTTAGCTAAAAAAGCAAATTTGGTTGTTGGCCCAAGCCATTGTTTTTCTTTGGAGTTTCCAGAAAGAACGTTGCGGTAGACTCTTTCCTTTTTCTGTTCCGGATGTATGAGAAAGATCAGAAGTTCTCTGATTACGGATAAGATAAATAAAGATAAAAACAAGTGTTCCATAATGTGACTTACAAAGACTAAAAGGCGAACCACAGCAGTCAGTTGAATCCTTAAAGTCTACAACTAACTGGTGATCCCAGGCTTTAACGTCTGATTGAATTCAAGAAACTCTTGCTGCAATTTATGGAATATTTTATGTGACCATCTATATTTTTTACTATAGTGCTTTCCTTCAAACTTTACACAGATACAGATGCATGATGTTTTAATTCTGGGTTATAAATCTTTCGAAACAGATGTGCATTAAGTCCGGTGTGGCGTATTAGTCTGTCTATAAACTGTATATATAAACTTTATATATTTATCACAAGAATAAGTATAAAAAATATCTAAAAGTAAAAGATGAGGTAAGTGAAAGCAAGCATCACTGTAATTCCAAGGAGAAGTCACTTCAAAAGAGGCTTTTAATCTTGAGCCTAGGAAATCTATTCAGTGATTTTAAAGGTTGTTGTCAATAGATCAACAATAAAACATCTGTCAGAGTCATAATATATAAATAACTCCCTGTGTATAACATAGCGACGTGCACCTATGATCACATATTATTCACATGACCACCAACTTATGATCACATATGAAATAAATGTCATTTTTCCATAATGTGACTAAATTATCTGTTAATGTCTATATACAATGGTGGCTAAAAGTATTAAGACAACATATACCATATATTATAGTTGTCCCTATGATGTCACTAATTAGTTCCATCCTATCTGGCTAAAGAGTTGTGCTATTTACAATCGGCTGGTTTAGTTAATGGATGGAACAAGTATATGGCGGGACTTTTACTTTCTGAAGCCGGGGTGTCCGCCTCTACACAAAAATAGCTTAAATTAGGGAATTTCACAAGTGAATTGTGAACTTCTGTGATAAATTCTATATGATTGTATATGATCTTTAAGAAGCGATAAAGCAGGCATTGATCGAGAGGGTATTACAGAGTATTACAGACGTGTTTTTGACAGGTTTTAAGGAGTAAAGGACTTCATACTAAATATTAATTGTCGAAGAACAATTTTCTCCCATCAAATAAAAAACAGTGTATTATGTTGATTGTCATTATTTAACATTTTCAGAATGTCATTAATACATTGAATTTTATTTTCATCTCGACACGTTTGGCCACTACTGTACTATATAAATAACGTCCTGGGTATAACATGGTGACATGCACATGTTATTCATATAATCAAAAATGTACGATCACACGTGAAATGGTTATCATTTGTCCATAATGAAACTCAATTATCTACATTTTATTCACATACGGGCAACTATTTATTATTATTTATATTTATTATTATTCATTCATTCATTCATTCATCTTCTATACCGCTTTATCCTTGATCAGGGTCGCGGGGGGCCTGGAGCCTATCCCAGGAGACTTTCGGGCACAAGGCAGGGTACACCCTGGACAGGGTGCCAATCCATTTATTATTATTAAATGTATTTATTCATTCATCATTATCAATCATTAGTTACGTATAAATATCCAGTAGGTTTAGTTTAGCCCTAAATATATATAATAAAGTGTTATCAGCACATGCTAGAAAAGATAATAAGAAAAGAAAAGAAATGTTTTTGAAGCAGACATAATTCCCATAAACTGGATATTACATTTCCTTTAATTGGTTTTAATACATTCAGAAATAATGGGCTTCTTTTAACACTTTCAACTAATTCCATTTTATTTGAAAAAGCACTTTTAACAACGCAGATTCCAACAAAGCAGGGTTACAGAAATATTTAAGTTCTGCGTTTACATTTTAAATCGAGTCGATGATGAGGGAGACGATATGAGGAAGAAACCTTGAGAGGAACCAAAGTCCAAAAGCAAACCAAATGATGCAGTTATTTCCAACATATTACACAGCACCTATGCTAGGTGCGAACATATGATTGAATGCAAATTGCATTTTACAACATGCACAAAATATTACAATGTTCAGGCGTGTATGGCACAATTTTTAAAATGAAATTATTGTATGTTTTTCTATAGAGAAAAATGAGCAACTTATGAGTATGAACAAGAAGGTCATTTTTTTAATTCTTTACATTTTCAACTTTAAAAGTTGATTTTGTTGAAGCTTTGCACAGTGTAATGATTCAGGCTTGAGTGTAATGTTTTCATGGCATTTCCAGTCCTAAGGCTAAAACCAGAGATCCACATTTCACTTTGTCAAATGACAAATGAAAAGCTAACATGAGAGCCATGAATAATGTTTAAATAGGAACATCTTACCAGTTAATTCTGTTCAGGTACCGCATGCACCAATTTGTCCAAGTTATTGCAGAATCAGGTTAAATACTAGTACGTATTTATAGCTGTTTTAGTTGTAATTTTCATCACCAGGGTTTGCGCTGTACTCTGGACCATGCTGAATAGAGTTATAGTATTGAATAGTCCTTCTTTACTGCATGACCGATTTGATCTTTATTCTAAAAGTGAATGGAAATAATTTTCTCTCTACACCCTACACTGGAAACCAAAATGTTTTTATGTGCACTACCCCCCCCCCCTCCCCTCTAATCCCCCCACTGCAAATATGTTCGAGATCATTAGTGCCTCTGACCCTGGGCCTTTTCAAGCATACTCCTTTTCTTGCATTTGTCATTGATTTTCCACAAACAGCTTTTCCGCCCGTACTTAGCTGCTCCCACTGGTCGGCTGAAATATCACGAGCGTTTTGAGCTGAGACAGGCCTGGAATCCTGCCACAGACTTCCTGCTGTTTTTAATGCTCTTTATAATGCTTTATTGCTCACAATGCTGTAATACTTGCTGAAAATGGATTAACAATTATGAAGTAAGATTATTTTGTTTCGTTAAATGCAGGCAAAATAGCTTGAATAGATTACTCATCTATGTATTAGATTTCTTTTACACTGCAAGGCGAAATTTAGGCTGAACGGATGCAGGTTAACTTAGGTCGCAGGGTTTTAACGTCTGCTGTGGCGGGACCAAAACATGTCAGATTTCCTGAACAGGAGTGCATTAGTCTGTTTGATAGCGCTATTAATAAATTTCCCGCCTTGAGTTTGCATCTGCTTCAGTTTTTTTTTTTTTCTTTAAAATATTTTTTTAGAAATATACTGTAGGTAACGAAAGACCTTATGAAAAATAAAAAAAAGAATTGAATTAAGCATTGTTTTCTCCTTCTTTACAAGAAAGCTATTTTCTGATATCTCACTGTTTGGCTATCAATAGCTCATCTCCATTATGTCTTCTTGCATAAAAACGTTTGCATGTAATGATTATTTAATAGTTTTTGTCTTTCGTTATTTGCTTAATGTCGGTTTTGACCTTGGAAAGTGACCTTGAGTTTTAAAGCGGTGCCATGTAAGTAAAAAGTAGCAATGAGCAAAAATTTCAATAAATTCGAGTAACTGTATAGAAATGACAATCAGGCTGAATTTCTTTGCTATTTTTCTAATAATAATTATTATTATTGTTACATTGTTTTTTGCCTTACATTTGGACTATAACAAAGTTCACTCTTACAGCATCTACGTAGCAATTTAGAAATAATTCTCCAGTACATTATGTACTAATGATATTTTAAATTATGACAACTTCAGGATCATATATATGCACGGGTGTACAGTGTAATGAAACCTATTTTAACTAGCTTCAGGCGTAAACATACTGTGTATACGTACATATTTTAGTGCTAATAAGATGACGCACAGTGAAAAGGACATGAGGTGAGTAGAACTTGTTACGGTACACGAAACATCAACTGATCAATTTATTCTGCTAGCATGCTGCTTAGGACATGTTTAACAAAGCTTACAAACTGTTTCTGTAATTTGATCTGAAAAAGACTGAAACAGATTAAGTCTAAATGCAAATGTAATGCATAAAATATTAAATGTCATTATTTTGTCACCAAAATGCAGCAGATAATTTTTTCAGTTACTGGAAATAAAACCAACATCAGACAAAGGAAAGACGCCCTGTCGCTGTTAGAAGCCTTTTGTTAATGCGACATGGCCCAGGTTTCCCCTGAAAAAAAGAAAGAAAGAAAGAAAACCTCAACGCGTCAATGTTCTCTAATGGCTGCTATTGTTCTCGTTCATAACTTGGCCTTGAATTAACTCATCTGTCAGTTTAACAACCGTCCTAGTCTCGCTCACCTCATTTACACACACTCACCACTCTGACACTCAGATCAACACTGGAACGGGTCATGAAATCAGCCGCGAACCAGACAAGAAGATCCATCAGTAACGGAGAAGCCATGAAACGGAGGAAAAAAGAGACCACACGATCCAATTGAGCACTCACCAACTCCAGGAGGCTCCAGGAAGAGAGAGAGAGAAATAAAAAGAGATGGAGAGACTGAAGAAGTGTAGCCCAAATCAACCGTCAGCGACAATCGTGCACAGTCTGCGGAGGTGATGAACTCTGATCTGTCTTGATGTATGACATCTGTGCTTGTCAAGCACTACCGTGTGTGGGTGTGTGTGGGTGTGTGAGTGTGTGCGTCAACCCTTTTACACATGCAGGTGAACTATGTGGGCTGTTAGAGTCCCCTTTATGTTTTTGCAATTCTCAGAAACTGAAAATTTCTCCTCCACCTCAATCAGTGTAGCGCCGGCTCTGGTAGCAGGCAGTGTGTATCGTGTTTACAATATAAAAATCACTTCATATTTCTTTCGGTGGAATGTACTACAGCAGCAGTGTACAAGTCAAAAATGTGTCATAGTGTAATGCGTTGTAAAAATAATCGTCTGATGATTATTATTACCACATGAACAGCACAGCGCAATTAAAATACACACACACACACTGAGCAGGAATTTATTAAAGTCACAAATGAAATCCACATCACACACCTTTATCTGTTTTCTGCCAGAAGGCCCAGGTACGTTCTTTCTGTTCTCATCACTTCTATCGTTTGTGCCTTTAATATACGTTGTGTATTTTACACAGTCAGTACAAACTCAGTTCGCTTTTATTTCTAGTCCCAGGGTTAGTCTTCACTGAAGAACCAGAAGTCCAGGGGGTGAAGCTGGACTTGGTCCAACTCCTCCTATAAGCCTAATGTCTAACCCACGAGGTGCTATACAGTACACAACAACAAACACATTCATCCAACCTGACACACTCTGAAGGTCTTTGGTTTAAGCCCACTCTGACAGGAGGAGCTAGATCAGGACTGACTCCACCCCTTTTTGTTAAACTCCACCCATGTAGGGGGAGTTAGATCAGGTCAGACTATACTCTGACCTTAATATACTTTTTTTTTAATATACTTTTTTTTTTTACCATTGTACTAGCAGCTACTAATAGGTCTGACTCCAGACTCTACACAATTTTGTTCAGTAGGAGGAGCTGGTTCAGGTCTGACTCTACAGGACGTGAAGGACGTCTAGCTCTGCCTAGCTAGAAGGAAATGCAAACAATGTCCAACTATAGCTCCTGAACTTTTGGTTAGACTCTGCCCATGTGGAACCTGCTGGATCATATCTGACTACAACCCTATGGACATGTGGTTTGACTCTGCCCATATGAGAGGTGCTGGATCAAATCTGACTCCTTGGTAGAGGAGGTAGATCAAATCTAACTCCACCCCATGGACTTTTGGTTAGCCTCCATCTGTGTAGGAGGAGCTGGATTAGATCTGACTCCACCTCCTGGACCTTTGACTTTGCTCATGTTGGAGGGTCTGGATCAGTATGACTCCACTTCATGGACATGTATTTTGACTCCGCCTAGGTAGGAGGAGCTGGATCAAATCTAACTCCATCACATGGACTTTTGGTTAGACTTCATCTGTGTAAGGGGGAGCTGGATTGGGTTTGACTCCACCTCCTGGATTTTGACTCTGGATGATGTCCACCCTATGAACTTGTGGTTTAACTCTGCCCTGGTAAGAGAAGCTGGATCAAATCTCCACCTCCTGGACTTTGCTCATGTGGGACAGGCTGGATCATGTATGACTCCACTTTATGGTCATGTAGTAGAAGGAGGTGGATTAAATCTAACTCCACCCCATGGACTTTTGGTCCATCTGTGTAGGAAGAGCTGGATTAGGTCTGACTCCATCTCTTGGAATGGAACTCTGCCCATGTAGGAGGTGCTGGGTCAAATCTGATTCCCTCCATTGACTTTTGGTTCGACTCCATCTGTGTCGGACGAGCTGGATTAGGTCTGACTCCACCTCCTCAACTTTTGACTCTGCCCATGTGGGAGGTACTGGATCAGATCTAACTCCACCCCATGGACATTTGGTTAGACTCCATCTGTGTAGGAAGAGCTGGATTAGGTCTGACCCCACCTCCTGGACTTTTGACTCTGCCCATGTGGGAGGTGCTGGGTCAAATCTGACTCTGCCCCATGGACTTTTGGTTAGACTTCATTTATTTAAGAGGCGCTGGATTAGGTCTGACTCCACCTCCTCAACTTTTGACTCTGCCCATGTGGGAGGTGCTGGATCAAATCTGACTCTGCCCCATGGACTTTTGGTTAGACTCCATCTGTGTAGGAAGAGCTAGATTAGGTCTGACTCCACCTCCTCGACTTTTGACTCTGCCCATGTGGGAGGTACTGGATCAAATCTGAACCAGAAATCGTGCCTGAGCGCCCCATGGACTTTTGGTTAGACAGCCTCCATCTATGTATGAGGAGCTGGATTAGGTCTGACCCCACATTCTAGACTTTTGTTCTATAATGTTGCTATTTTGCTGACTTACATTTATCAACTAATGCTTTTTTTTTAGTCAGTCTGGTCCACTGACACACTTAATTTGACATCATTTACATACTCCACTTGACGCCCCTGATATATAGGCTGTGTGCTATATATAGCAGTGATGGTAACATACTGTATAGCATCAATCAGAGTGTAAAAAAAGCCTCATGTGGTGTTCATTTGCACTCAGAGAGGCAGTTTGGTGTATCTGATCTCCAGCAGGTGAGGGAGCCTCACTCACACAGTCTCACACACACACACACACACTCTCTCACTCTGCCCCTCTCTTCAGGGCCCCATCAAAGGCCCGGCGCGCGCGCGCGCTACTGCCGCCCGCGCGCGACTTCCTGCTCACCGCTCGCGCGCTCACGCAACAAACGGGGCGGGTGCACGTGCCTGAGCGAGCGAGCGAGCGAGTGCGCGCGCGCACGCGTAAGCGTATGCGTGCGTTTTTGCTTCTCCTCCTCTTTACTGCACGGAACGAGGAAAGACAGAGAGAGAGAGAGAGAGAAAAGGAGGAGAAAAGGAGAACAGTGCGCTCTGCTCCGCCGTGCGCTCTCCACAGCATGCCGCAGTGAAGCGCCAGGAGGACCGCGGAGATACTTTACGCACACACACACACACACACACACGGCACTGAGAAGAGAGACTTTTTACTGCACAAAGCGCGCACGCACTCACAGGTGGGAATCGAACGCATGTGTATCGTGCATGATCTTTAGAGTTGCATGCAGCTGAACGAGAGAGACTGTAGCTCTGAATAAGGAGAAATTGCATGACAAACAGATCAAGTTGAATAAAGTGTGACAGTGTCAAATATTCTTTAGTGCATTATAGTATATTATTGCTGTTATTCTTATTGCTATTGCTGTTGATTTGCATGTGTATAACAAAGCAGGCTGGAGAAAATCAGTGCTCTTTGAGTCTTCTTGAGAGAAGACAAATCTGAAACAGTCATGACGTGGGAGCTGTGAGCTGCAGAAAGTAAAGAGCAACTGCAGAAATTTAGTTTGAAGCAAAAAAAAAAAAAAAAAAAGCAAGGAAAACCCAAGGAAAAAAATGACCTGGACCTGTCTTGGGTTTTATCCTGAATATATCTAAATTCTTCCATCCTCAGTCACACTGATTCTCTAAAAGTTTGGACTTGATGTTAGACTTGTCACTTTGCACTCTATACTGTATAATAATAATAATAATAATAATAATAATAGTAATAATCATTATTATTATTATTATTATTATTATTATTATTTTAATCAGGTTTTGATCAACCTGTTGTTTGAGGTTTCTTTGTATACTCTGAAGTTTCCCTGATACTCTAAAGAAGTCTAGTGTACAAAAGTGGACAAGTAATATGGAAAAGTGAATATGGACATGATTTGCAGTATGGGGCAGGGGTAGCTCAGTGGTTAAGACATTGGACTCCTGATCGGGAGGTCCCAGATTCAAACCACCAAGCAACACCAAGTTGCCACTGTTGGACCCTTGAGCAAATCCCTTAACCCTCAACTGGTCAGATATAAAATGAGATAAAATATAAGTCGCCCTGGATAAGAGCATCTGCCAAATGCTATAATGTAAATGTACATAAATAGTTTTCTGAGCTCAGTGGTAGGTTTCCCTGGTTCAGTTCCCACCCAATGTCCAAACCACAGCCACTGGGTGCACTGCCATTCTTAAGCCCGGATAAAATGGGAGGGTTGCGTCAGAAAAGGGCATCCGGCGTAAAACCTGTGCCAAGATGTACAGATTGGATGCTCTGCTGTGTGCTTGGTCGACCGCTCGACAGAAGCAGCCGGAAGACCACTAGTTAGTTTTATGAGGAAAGGTTTAAAGGTACACTACATGCACCTTTCTAGGTAAAGTAGTGGAGAAAACGATTCAGTTATGATTCTTTTGTTGTTAGACTTAAGAATCATTTATTTTTAAAAAAATAAATTACATTTTTATATTTTTGCATTTAAGGTGGTAATATGTTGCAATTCCTCTATAATCCTACAGGTGGTGTGCTCTAAACTATTCACACACTGACCGTGTGTGAAGTTTGTTTAGAATTGTAATGGAAATCTGTGCTATTTATAAAATCATGATACCTATAGAATCACAATACAAATCAAATACCAAGGTATCCTGATAATATCCTATTGCGTTGTGATTGGTTATTCCCATGACTACCATTTAGTACCATTTTTCTCCAAGAGTGTTGGAGAGTGTGTGTCTATGAAGACATTAGTATGTATATGAGTATTTGTACATATTTTTTTTGTTGTGTTGTGTAAATCCCTGTATACTATATAAAAATGTGACTTATTGATGCTACAGCTTGAAAGTAATCTTTAAAAAAAGAGACAAAAATAGGAATAAGTATGGTGTTGGCGCCTTGCATTGTCACCTTGCACCTCCAGGGTCCGGGTTTGGTTCCCGTCTCAGGTCTATGTGCATGGAGTTTGCATGTTCTTCCCATGCTTGGTTTGGTCCCTTCAGGTTCAATGACATGCAGATTAGGCTAATTGGTGTTCCCAAATTGCCCATAGTGTATGAATGAGCGTGGGAGTGTGTGTGTGTGTGTGTGTGTGTGTGTGTGTGTGCGTGCCCTGCGATAGATTGGCACCCCATCCAGGTTGTACTCCACCTCATGCCCAAAATCTCCCGGGATAGGCTCCAGGCCCCCGCGACCATGTAAACAAGATAAGCGGTATAGAAGATGAATGAATGAGTATGGTGTGATGACAGGAATAAAAACCTTTTGGTGTTGCTTTTTTACTAATTTACATCTGCTTATTAGAAATCCTCCAAAAACAAACAGTAATGTTTAATTCTATGGTGTTACAGTATTTGGCCCCTCAAAAGTTGATTGGCTTTATAAATTAATGCCCTAATGCTTTGTAATGCTCCAAAGAAAACTGCTTATGAAGCTACACAGCTCCTATTACTATTTTGTGTTGTAGGTAAGCTGACGTGTTACTCTATAGTAGAAGATTGTTTTTAATGAAAAGAGTTTACTGTTAACTACTAATTTCTGGTAAATAGAAATTTACAGAAGACTTCAAGTGATGAGACTCTTAGCTGCAGTAAAAAGTTTGAAAGGTGCAAACGGTTTAATGAAGGCCACAGGTCCATGAATGACGATCCAAGCCGCGGCAGTGTGGAGCCCACTGCAGTCATTCCTGCGAGCATTCAGCGAGTGGAACGACTGATCCTTGAAAATCGACAGATAACTTGTCGCCAAGTTGCGAAAGAGAAGCATCTGTCTCTGGGAATTGTACACAAAGTCATTCACCAACTGCATAGGAACTCGGCTGGGAGTTATTGCCACATCCCCTGCACAGTCCTGACATCGCTCCAGGCCATTACCACATGTTTGGGCCATTAAAGGAGTTCCTGGGAGGCCGGCGTGTCAGACATGAAGTGGCAGTCTGATCATGGCTCTGGCGTACTGAGAAAACTTTCTACCTTGATGGAATCCAAGAACTAGTGAAACACTGGGAGAATTGCATCAGTGTAGAGATTATATAGAGAAATAAAGGGAGTTTTAATTGTGTTCTGTTATTTTACACAATCAAAAGTCCAGCTTTTACTTTAGTGCATCATGTAGTAGTAGTTTCTCTTTTCTTGTTTTGCTTGTACTGTTAAATAGCTTGTTAAACATTTTCAAACATAGATTCATTGTTATGAACATACTGGTTGGAGGCTTGTGCAAAAGCAAAATGCTCCAATCTGGCAACCGAATGAACAAGACTTGACAAATCAGTTTGAATATACAGTATACATTTGGGTCAGAATTTTTTTTTTGTGTGTGTCAGTGATATGAGGGTGCTTTTTTTTTAAATTCAGAAACTTCTTGCCATGGTGGTGATACTGGGTCTTTGGGTTTTAGGTTTTATTATGTTTATGGCTTCAGGGTTTTTATGTTTGTTTTAGATTGAAGTTTTTTTTAGTAGATCATACGCTAGAAAAAAAGCAATATCACACCTGCCATCTTCCTGTTTTGGCTTTCCTGTGATTGTTATTATCATGTTATTATTACCAAGTACCAAGCTTAATGTGAAACATCACATGACATTTAGGAGGCTGTTAATTGTGGGTCGCTGCATATATAACCTCTGAATCTTGTGCCTGTAAAGTTGCATGACGAATGGGGTGGCATCCATAACTAGCATAAATCTTCAGCGATCAGGAGATTTGCAGAGAAATCCCATGATGCCCCGCTCTCTTTCTCCCTTTATCTCTGTCTGTCTCTCTCTTTCTCTTTTTATAGTCACATGGATGACTGAGAGCAAGCAAACTCAACTGTTTCACTGGATTGCATTAAAAAAAATCCTAGAATGTCAAAGCAGAGCAAGCTAATTCTGTCCAGCTTACGTCTGTTCACCAACTCCGTTCCCAGATGCCAGAGTGTGTTGACTGATCCATGGTTGATTGAGTTCATTAAATGTTGCGTTGAGTCATTTTCGCCAAGTTTGCATCAGTGGCCATGAACGCTCCTCGTTCTGCCGCTTAAGCTGTGTTTATTTGTGGACACTGGAGAGACCCCGAGGTCGATTTAGCCCAGCCTTTGTTCTTAGCATTAATGTTATCACC
Organism: Clariallabes teugelsi; assembly: GCA_030014215.1. Classification (NCBI taxonomy): domain Eukaryota; kingdom Metazoa; phylum Chordata; class Actinopteri; order Siluriformes; family Clariidae; genus Clariallabes; species Clariallabes teugelsi. Next base: position 3,179,600 of record JAQMYG010000039.1, on the reverse strand, counting down.
TCATCTGTTTCTGGCTTGCTCCACGCACAGATCTCCTCGTTTCTGTAGACCCGAGCACGTTGTCTGCGGATAAGCATTGTGTGTTCGTGGACGCCAGTGGCCTCTGGCCGTTCTCCATTTAATACCTCTTTCCTTGTTGTTGGCACGACGCTCTATGATATGCTGTCCAAATAGGGAAATGAAGGACAGAAATTCCTGGAAAAGCACAGAAATGTCCAGATCTGTTTTGCTTCCAAGAGTGTGTTGTGGTAGAATAAGAGTGGGAGACAGGATTTCAGCACTGTGAGAAAAAATTGGAGAGACAGAGCTTGATGGTATTTGTAGAGTAAAGTAAGAGAAAGAGTAAGAGAGAGAGAGGGGGCGATTTACATTCTTCAAAGACTCCTGTGCATTGAGCAGCATTGTATGGGTTTGATTAGCGAAGTCCACCAACGTGTGATGCCTCTGGGCTTGGACATTTTTATCAGAATCGACAGTGAGCTTCTCCTTCTTCAAATTATATAAGAGGATATGATGTGCTTTCTACATGACTGAACCTTTGTCTGATGGAGAGTCTTTTAAAGTTTTATCTTAATGATTTGTCACTGTACTGTGTCCAGCTGCAATCCATTGAACTCGGTGACCTCTGACATGGAACAGTGTACATGCAAGAATGGCCAGTTAGCTCGGAATTCCAGGTCGGAATCTCGGGCAACATCCAGCTTGTATAGTAAACAGATCTTGCTTTGCATCTGTTTCTGTTTGATAAAACTGGTTTGGACTTGATATATGTAGATTTTACGATGTTGTTTTCCGTAACAGCTTTTTTAAGGTTTAATTTGTCACATAATTCTATTCATTTCAGCATAATTTTGCTAATAGAAAGATAGACAAGATAGTTCAGTGTTTCCCTAGAAAATCTTTCAGGCATGGATGATAGATTTGATGATAGACATCTTTCAGTGCACGTGCAAGATTTTTTAATATGTAGTTTTTTGCACAGCACAACTTTTGTTTGGTAATTTCCCTGATTGTGGCATGGTGGCTTAGTGGGTGCCTTGCACTTCTAGGTCCGGGGTTTGAGTCCTGTGTGGGGTCTGTGTGCAAGGAGTTCTCCCTGTGCTTGGTGGGTTTCCTCTGGGTTCTTCGGTTTCCTCCCACAGTCCAAAGACATGCAGATTAGGCTAATTGGTGTTTCCAAACTGCCAGTGTGAATGTGAGAGTGTTGACCGGATGTCGTACCACGGTCATACAAATAGGAATAAATACAACGGTCACCACTGGCCTCCACGGTCCCTAATTGGACTACAGAGGTTCCTAGATGGATGAATGGATGGTATGGATATAAAGCAACCAAAGTTACCTAGAACAAAATGCAGTGGTTCCTACAAAAATATGTAAACTCGCTTGGCTTGGCCTTCCACTGACGCAAACAAGTTTACCAGAAGTACGCACAACCAAATGTACACACGAATAGAAGTATGTTCAACCAGCATCGTTGATTATATGCCAAACATTTCTTGCAAAATTCGCAAGGCGGAGTGTTTGTATGCCGAGGTACCACTGTAAACTTATAATTAATTTAGCAACTTATTTTTGAGACCAATCGAATAAGAAAATGACCAGACAATCTTTCCTAAAATTCACATTTTATATACAGTATGTAATGGGGAAAAAAAACATAATAAAACAAGGATGTCTGAACTTTTCTTTGTCCTCCTTTAAAACACACAGTGATAAGATCTTTTTCATTACATACTGTATGTAAAATGCTTATATACGGATGTGTAACAAAAGAACCAGAAATGCAGGACTAGTACTAAAGTTAATGCAGTAATGTTAGTCAGTAGATCTTAATGTTCAGTTATGCATCTTAAATAATTTTAAAGGGTGAAATAAAACAAAAAACACAATTGTTGCTGGCTAAATTAGCAATACAGCAATTTACTGTTAACTACAGTATGTATGAATTCTGTAGCTATAAATTAGCTATAAAGTAGTTGCTAGCTAACATTGTAAGACTTACTTACACTTGTTAGTTGCTAACTAAACATTAGCTAAAGTTATCAGATCAATTTTAGCGCCAACTGGGTATTAACAGTTCTTAATTGAAATAGCTTTCTTTGAGAGCAGAATTTTAGCTCCAGGTAATGATTCAATGACAGCACCAGTTAGGTACTAGTTGCAGTTCTCATTACTGTTACATTTACAGCATTTAGCAGGAGCCAGAAACACAGCATCAAATCAAAAGCATTTTATTATAGGTAGACTGTAGCTACAGTTGTCCGATTACCGTTAGCCCCAGTTGTTTACTATCAGCAGATCTAGGTATGCTAGTAGCTGTCTGTTACATATTGCCGTTTGCCTATCCCAGGAGACTTAGGGCACGAGGCGGCATACGCCATGGATGGGGTGCCAATTCATTGCAGGACACACACATACAAACACTCATTCACACCCTATGGACAATTCCAGGAACGCCAATTAGCATAATATGCATATCTGTGGACCGTGGGAGGAAACCAGAGTACCCAGAGGAAACCCGCCTACCACGGGGAGAACATGCAAACACCATGGACACAGAGGTGGGAATCGAACCTGTCTGGGAATCGGACCCGGACCCTGGAGGTGCAAGGCGACAGTGCTAACCAAAAAGCCACCGTGCCTCCCCGAAAGAAATTCCATAAATGAAAAAATTACAGCTGGATTGTGCAGAGATGGGTTCCATATCCATAGGAATATAAGAAATAAAAGTAAAAACAAGCAATTGAAACCAAAAGAAATGTAGAAAGAAAGGACAAACAGACGGGCTGGATGTCAGGCTGTCAGGAAAACATTATAATGCTAATTATGTCAGGTAATGCTAGTTAGAAAATAAAATGATCCCGATTTTCTCCCCTAATTTAATTGTGTGTAATTCCTCCCAGTCACTAGAGGGCTCCCACATTAAGCTCCTACCGCCACTCAGCCGGGAGGGCCGCAGACCGCCCACGTGTTTCCTCCGACCCACGT
>JAQMYG010000039.1:3130090-3158688 GCA_030014215.1 Clariallabes teugelsi | reverse complement strand
AGTAAATCCGACCGTGAGCGTGAAAACTGGCGTAAGCAAAGTTTTTGTGCGTACGCAGCGTTGATACATGAGGCCCCTGGTCATTTTGACTGGGTGCCCAATTCTTTGTAGAGTAACCACAGTCCCAAAGTGTCTCCGTTTGACTAACTGTAGACTGGTGAATGTCTAAAGTCTTTAAAATCACTTTGTAACTCTTTCCAGCTTTATGTAAATCAACAATTCTTGATCATTGATCCTCTGAAAGCTCTTTTTGGCGAGGCATGGCTCACATTAGCGTATTCTTCTAGTCCACTTCTTCTTCTTCCTCTAAACTCATTTTCTTAACAAGACTCCATGTATATTAACACCTGACTCCAATTAGCTTTTTTGAGGTCATTAACTCAAGGATACTTTTTTCACTAGCGCCATGAGGTTTTCATGGTTGTTCTCAATAAAGACATAAAAGATCAGAATTTTTTTAATGTTATTAATTTAGGCTCATTATATTTGTCGATGCTCTTGACTTGAATGAATGTAAGATCACATTTTATGACAAATTAATGGAGAAAACCATGACATTCCAAGAGGTTCACATATTTTTCTTGCCACTGTAATGTACATTTCAGCTGTATTTTTTTCTTTCTTTTTTTTTTTTGATAAGGCTGCAAAGTTGAGGGTCTTCCCTACTTTATTTACCCTTAATCTATTTTATGATTGCCTCAATGATGATCTGAAGATTTCAATCAGTATCAGAGCAGAGCAGAAATAATGCTAAACATCTTGTTAAATTTGAGGTCAGCTAAATTGCATACCATAACGATGCAGTTTTTACAACAGACTGTAAAGAGCCTAGTGTAAAGTGTCAGAGTTTATAGCGAGGTCAATGAGCTTTACATATCGCAGAGGAGTAAAGACAGAGCGAGAGAGAGAGAGAGAGAGAGAGAGAGACACATACACGTACACAAAGAGACACAGACAGAAAGAGAGAGAGAGAGAGAGAGAAATAAAGGGACAGAGAGAGAGAAAAAACAAGAAAGACAGAGACAGAGAGAGAAGGCTCTTTTTAAAGACTGGTCTTTTCTTGTTTCCCTGGAGGTCAGGTTGCCAAACTGTTCCAGGATTCTAGCCTGGGGAACGCAGTGAACATTGTGGTGACTCGACTGATCCTACTAATGGAGGACCAGGTAAATCGCACACGCATACATACACCAAAATTCACTTCGCTGTATAATAGCTCCTCCTGAAAGGCTTATAATATTTTCAAACTCATGAAATAGGATAAAGATGTTTCTTTTATGAGAAAGTATATTGTGTATCGGCAAGAATGAAAGGGAACGTTTACAGGACTGTAGTGAGACCAGCAACGTTGTAGGGTTTGGAGACGTTGCCTCTGACAAAAAGACAGAAAGCAGAGCTGGAGGTGGCAGAGCTGAAGACGCTGCGATTTGCTTTGGGAGCGACAAGAATGTACAGGATTAGGAATGAGTATATTAGAGGGACAGTGCAGGTAGGACGGTTTGGGGATAATGTTAGAGAGGCCAGATTAAGGTGGTTTGGACATTTGCAGAGGAGGTATGAGGGGTATATTGGGAGGAGCATGTTAGAGATGGAGCTGTCCAGCAGGAGGAAGAGAAGAAGGCTCAAGAGGAGGGTCATGGATGTGGTGAGGGAGGACATGAAGGAGGATGGAGTGACGAAGGAAGATGTGGTAGACAGAGTCATATGGAGACAATTGGTCCGCTTTGGTGACCCCTAACCGGAGCCTTATTTAGGAATTGTATTATTTTGTATTGTTTATGATACAATTTTCTTCATACTGTATATAAAGTAGGCGGCACGGTGGTGTAGTGGTCGCCTTGCACCTCCAGGGTCCGGGTTCGATTCCCAGCCAGGCTCGATTCCTGTCTCTGCGTACAGTACATTGAGTTTGCATGTTCTCCCCATGCTTGGTGGGTTTCCTCCGGGTACTCTGGTTTCCTCCCACAGTCCAAAGATATGTAGGTAAGGTTAATTTACGTTCCCAAATTGCCCGGAGTGTGTGTGTGCCCTGCGATGGATTGGCACCCTGTCCAGGGTGTACCCTGCCTCGTGCCCTAAGCCTCCTGAGATAGGCTCCAGGTTCCTGTGACCCTGAATACAGGATAAAGCGGTATAGAAGATGAGTGAGTGAGTGTATATAAAGTGTAAGTTGACATTTATAAAGCACAATACATTTCATTCATTAACCGTAATGAGTTTATAAGTGAAAAAATACTGTTGTACAATTAATAATGATAATAATCCACACATGGTGTTGGATGGTGTATAGCAGAAATGTGTGTGCATTTCTAAGCATCATAATTGTACATGTTTCTTCTTTATAAACTGGAAGCACACAACACAGTACTGAATGTAGCATTACAATTTCCCTTCAGTCTCAATCAAACCTGTTCCAGGAACACATTGCCCCTGTGCACAAAGCCAGCTCCATGAGGACACGCTGCGTTAAGTTTGAAGTGTCCTACACAGAGTTCAGTCAGACCTCAACCCCACTGAACACCAACTGCACTCCAGGGCTCGGAACAAAAATCCCCAGAGCCACGCTCCAAAATCTAGTGGAAACCCTTCCCAGAGGAGAGGAGCTCATTATGCGCAAGCAGATGAATCTGGAATAAATCTGGAAAGGCATGTTCAACAAGAACACATGGTTGTGATGGTCAGGTGCCGACAATCTATGCATGCTTATTCAAGGCATTTACGCACCAAAGTGGTGTGTATATGACAGATTATAAATGATGGACACACACAGACAAACCTCCCCGCTCAGTCCTCAGACTCGGAGAAGCATAACGAATACATTCCACGGTGTTTATGCCCCACTCAAAGAGCTTCTTGTTTGTTAATTTGCGGACTTAGTGTCCTTCCTGTTCTGAGTCGATCCAGACAGTCGATGTTGAGTCTCGTGTGTTTGCTGTTCTGCCGTATTTGGTGCACTCATGACTGCAGTTGCTGTTGATTGGGATGGATGTGTGTGAAAACCGATGAATAAGTGCATTAAAACATTTATGTATGGCGACAGGATGGCGGGTCCGGTCTGTGGTGAAGCTGCCCTCTCTCTCTCTCTCTCTCTCTCTCTCTCTCTCTCTCTCTCTCTCTGATTAGCTTTTAGAAAAGAGAGACATACAGGAAAGCAATAAAAGGAGCGTCCAGAGCCAGGAACACCCAACAGCATCTGTCAATCAATAACCCTGTGCTGTAATATAGCCACTAATAGAGTCACTGTTACTAAAGTAGACTTTCTAAAATAACAGCACTTCCCAAAAATAAAAGATAACAGCACTCTAATAACACAGCAATTTGCCAAGACCAATTTTTTTTTGCTTTATTAAAGGTCCCATATTTTACTACTTCTATAACAAGTTAAAACAGGGCTCGGAGCTTCACCAAAAGTGTGTGTGTGTGTGTGTGTGTGTGCTGAAATACCCCCTTTTTTCTACCTCAATCTCCCTCTGTCTCACTCCTGTTCCAAATATACCATTTTAGTGTCTATGCAAATGAGCTCCTGCTGAGCCCCGCCCCCACCACCAGAGCTTGAGCTGAGCAACAAGCTGGGAGAGAGTATCTTCTTATATGAGTTCACATTAGGAGAAATTCTAAAACTTGTTTATGCCTCAGCCAATACAACAGTGGAAAAAGGAGAAAACGCAGGAAATTTCATCATTTTTAAAAAAGTTTTTAGTTTGTACATGCAAACAGGAGGCCTTAAAAACGACTCAAAGGTGAATTTCGCATAATACGTCTCCTTCAAAGAAGGATGTGTTTAATTTTTCACCCGTTTATAGTTAAGTTCAATGTTGTAGAGTGTCTATGTTATCAAAAGTTGTCATTTACATTAAATAGGAGTTATGTTACAGTCATTTAAAACAGTCATGCCTTCACCAGCATCTATTTTTTTTTTTTCCTTTTTTGAAGAAAAAACATGGCTTGTAATATTACAATGAAATCCCAAAGCATACACTCATCTGTCTTGAAGTTTTACTACAACTAAGACTTCAATACGTCAACACCTTCCATACGTAAACATTTCTTTAGAGAAAACTTTCACATTAACACTGTTTTCATGAATGAGGTGTTCAGCTTTATTAGAATGAGCGCATTCATTTAACCTGTGATCCGCTGGTGCACTCTTGTTAGAGCTGCTGTTATGGAAAATGAATCAACAACTTTCTGACCAATTAGAATCCAGAATGGTTCATGTATGGAGGGGCATTTCAGGCCTAACGCGCACAGACACAGACAAACACACACACCCCATGACACTCCACCTCCCCTTCCAGCCTCAGTTAGAGCATAGGAACACACATCGCGGGAGTATGAGGCAGATGATTATGGGTTATGTCAGTATGTGCATTCCCAGGTTATGAGTGTGACCAAACCATGACCAGTAAAACTGCCAGGGTGGAATGATGAAGAGAGACAGAAAGAGAGAGAGAGAGAGAGACTGTAGGAGAGGGAGAGGGAGTGACTGCAGCTATAAATGTGTTAATTTTTTTAAAATCCAAAGATAGAAATGTCATGACCCAGGCACCGCGGTTTAGACATTATACTGCCATGAGCTAAAAACACAGCATTGACTCATTACTTTAAGAAAATATTATGTTATCTGCAGTCATGGCACCTTCCTGGGATGCTTATCTCATTTCTTATATTTCACAGATGGAGTGCATGAAAGTCATTAAAAACATCTTAATGATTAAATCTCATCAAACAGTATTTTCAAGATTTACAGACATCATGACACCTCGTCCTCAGGTCAGTCATAACATTTTCTTTGTTATCTATTCTTCATGTTCTTCTTATTTTTTTTCTTCACAGCCGACTCTGGAGATCAACCACCACGCGGGGAAGTCTTTAGACAGTTTCTGTAAGTGGCAGAAATCCATCCAGCAGAGCAACGGCCATGGAAACGCCATTCCCGAGAACGGCATCGCACCCCATGACACAGCCGTCCTCATCACGAGGTCAGAACCGAATATTCCTTCGGTCACATGTCTCACTTTATGCCAACTTTAAAGCTATTTAAAGAAAGGAAAAAAAAAAACTCAGTGTTGTTATATGCATTCACACACACACACACACACACACACACACACACACACACACACACACACACACCAGTACAGCTGTCTGAAATCTTGCTGCGTTTAGCCCGAGCCTAAGGCTGAACTCCAGCTTGGAAACACTCAAGCATCAGGAATGGAGTCATTTAGTACAACAAGCAATTTACAGAAAACAGTCCTTCTGCTTTGATACTGTATGTGCGTGTGTTCGTGTGTGTGTTTTATCTAAAGAACAGGGAATGGGTCTGGGAAAGGGTGCCGTTAGCATTCCTCACTTCCTGTTATTGTCTTGTCTGGGAGATGAGCTTCAGGACATTGTACAGTTTCAACCCTCGGTTTGCTCTGTGTGCTCGTTTCAGGTTTTGTGTACTGTATTTGTATTTTGTGTGTGTGTGTGTTCAAGTTTTATTGTGTTGTGCTCTAGATACGACATCTGCATCTACAAGAACAAGCCGTGTGGGACGCTCGGTAAGACCACCACGAACTCCTGTTAAATTACGCTACAGTCATTTTAAAACATTAAACATTTTATTTATATGTATATATTTGCATAATGCTGTAGGTGAAATTTCATTTAAAGAACAGTTTACTTAAGACAAAATTTATATAATTAAACCATTTTCACTCATGCACTGAAACAATAATAAATAATTGTAGTTTAATGTTAAACAGAATAACATTTATTTACAAAGTTTTATTTTAAAACTATATTGTAGTAAAACAGACGTAATATCAATTTTCTAAAAGTTAAACAAGGCCATAATTTTTCACAAATCAAATATGCAATCTCTATCTCACCCCAAATTATGTTTCTAAATATTAAGTGAACACTTCTGTATACAGTATATTGTATACGGTCCCCATGTGCAGTATATGAGGGACATTCAAGTCAAACCAGGACAAAATGTTCCCTTAATTTTTTTAGCAGTATGTACAGTATGTGCTCAAAAACAGCGGTTTAATTTAATCCGTTCTGGAGACGAGTTCTTTAGGCAAAAGTTCGTATTGCGAAGCGCATTTTCCCATAAGAAATAATATAAATGTAGATAATCCGTTCCACCCAAAAATATTACCAATGTTACCAATTTCCAACACTATAAATCATATTTTTTTTTATGCATATAAAAACAGAAAAAACTTTCAAATGAAGTAAAATATGAAATAAATGAACATTAAACCTTACATGGTTTAATGTTAAAAAACAACCCAACCTTAACCCAACCGCTGGGTCACTATTGGACAGAACACACGCTGGGTTGTTTTGACTTAAGTGCTGGGTTAAACCATTTAACTCAGAATTCTGGGTTATTTTATTTGACCTAACCAGTGGGTAAAATTAACACTCTTGCTGGTTTGACACATTCCACTTATTTTTTTTTTTTTTTTCAAAAAAGACCCAAAATGTACTTAACATAATGTAAATAGATTGTCACAGAATAGGAAAATATGAATAACTCAATTTTGACACAAATGTCAGACAGAACCCCCAAGGTGACAATTTGTTAAATATAAAATAAATGTAACATAAACACACTGTAAAACAATAAAACCAAGAGGCTGTAAATCTGCATTTAATACAATGTTTAAACACTTTTAAGTGACACACCCACGTGACATAAAACATTCCCCATCTTAATATTTTAACTATTAGTTATTTAACTATTATTATTTAATTTCCTTCAAAATGACATTAAGAACAAAAACAATAAAACTTAAAAAAATATTATTGACTAATTTGGTCTTAAAAATGTAACAGATGAGGACTCATCTCCATCAATCTGATATACAGTATGATACAGTATGCTGGAGAAACTCCCAGGTGGGACGACACTGCTTTTTGTAGTTAACATCAAAGACAAAAAAACCCTTTAAAACAAACATCAACAGCCTCCACCAAAGACTCTGTATCAATAGCATTGCCTCCAACAGTGGGAAAGGTCTGGAGTGTCCTCCTTTTCTCATCCTCAAGGCACAAAACATGGAACAATGCTCCAGTCATCTCCATATTTTGCAGATATTATTCCCATCATTTTGGTCCCCATTTGTGGATTACACACCATCACTTAATGTTGCAAAAAAACTACCATTTACGCCAAGAATTTTTGTTAAGGATGTACAACTACGTATGGATTTAATGCAAAACGTCTTTTCACTTGTAAATGCACAAAAATACATAATGTGAACATAAATTTAGTGTATATTTCTGACTAATCTACCTCACAATGTAACATATGAGGGATACCAGGATACGGCGCTCTGTCTGGATTTAATACGGAACATTCACCCCTTTTCAAATTCTCAATTTTTTACAACTTTTATTGAATATTTCATAAGGATGCAAAAATAGCTTGTTTTTAACTATGACACATTTTTCTAAGTTTTTGAATAATAAAAAAAACAGAATGAGAAAAAACATTAACCCCACACCCCCATGTCAAAGCATTTAATTTGAACAATAAGATATGCTTGCTCCTACCACAACTTACTAAAAAATGAGTAAAAATTCACATTAACTTACTGAACATGAGCCAGTCAGAAGTGAACAATCCAGAAAGTTCGCCAAAAATAAACCGACTGGGTCAAAATAACACAACCAGGTGTTTGAGTTTTTTTTTTTAATTATCCTGGATTGGACAGAAACAGAAGACATATTAAAACATACCCTAATTGCTTCTTCTGACAACTATAAAATATTATAAAATATGGCAACTGACTGTCCACACACAACTTTAGTATATTGCTAATGGAACGCAGAGTACAGGATACGTCACACGGCCGCGATGTATTATACCATAACCGTATTATACCAATATTATATTGTTTTCAGAAGTTCTGTCCGAGGTGAAGCTTTGTTGGCTGGCTACATGAGGGCAGAGCGCCTGGGGGATTTGCCTGGAGCTCAAATTTCCGAAACCGCTCGGGCAATTTTTTAAATAGACGCTATCTTCAATAACCGATGGATGTTTTGAGCTGTACACACATACATTCTCGCTTAAACAACTCTTAAAACTACAGTTTGTGACACAATAACAGTAATATTTAGAACACTTTGCAGGCCGCCATTTGTGAAACAAGAGAATAAAGGATAAACCAGTTGTTGGGTCAAAATAATCCAACCAGGTGTTCATTTGTAAATGACCCACTACGTCTCATTTGACATAGAGCAACCCAACAATGTGTTTAAAGTACCCGAAATAACCCAGAATTTTGACCCAGCATAAACAACCCAACAATGTGTTTACAGGAACAACCCAGCATTTTTAGAGAGTAATTTGTGATTCCTCTTGCCACGACTGTTTTAAAAAGCTCCCTTTCTTTCTCGCTAACGTTACAAAATGCAAAAAACCCCACATACATATCTTGCTTCGCTTGGCTTTCCACTGACACAAACAAGTTTTGACCGGCTCCTGAACGTGCAAGCCGGTGTTCAATCCGTCTCAGCTCGGTCGCTCGTATGCCGAAAATGCTTCATATGCCTTTGCAAAATTCTTGCATAATTTCAAAATCTTGGGGGCACGCTGGAATCCCACATAGACGCCCAACACATTCGAGCACAATGGGTTATAAAAACATCATTTAAAATAGCTCTTGCAGTGAAACAGTTTTATGATTCGCATCACTTCCCGCTAGAACGGATACAACTTTACGATCGTGTGAGCAATAGAGATGGGTACGGTATTTACCAAAATGTTCAGACTTCAAAATAAAAAGTCCAAAATGGCCTCCTCTGTAACTTTCAGGTGCATGTTAAGGTTTCGTTCTTAGATGGTTATAGATTACAGTAAGTCACATTTCGGGTGAAGCAGATTTATGTTACAAGTTAGCTCCATTAGTCTTGTGGAAAATCATAAGTAGAGATCAAAACTAAAGAAACAGACGCCAAACATTCTACATATCTTGGCTCATCAGCTACATTTGGGAACTCGTGATTGATCTCAGATCAGTACTGTGTTATTTTATGGATAATCCCCAAATTAGGTCTAATACTGTAATTACACTAACACAATTTAAACCTTGTAGTCTGTAGGAAGAGTGTACTGCTGCACAACTTTAGAACCTTCAGTAGCCTCTCTCTCAGTTTGTGTGTGTGTGTGTGTGTGTGTGTGTGTGTGTGTGTGTGTGTGTGTGTGTGTGTGTGTGTGTGTCAGGCCTGGCCCCAGTTGGTGGAATGTGTGAGCCGGAGAGAAGCTGCAGTATAAATGAAGACATCGGTCTGGCCACGGCGTTCACCATCGCTCACGAGATTGGACACACGTGAGTCTCATCTCGCAACAGCATTTTTGTTTCTTCATTTTTCTGGCTCTTCTTCATGCCAGCTCTCTCTCTCTCTCTCTCTCTCTCTCTCCTCATTGTCCCTGCTCATGCTCAGTCTCTAGTGAACAGTTTGTTCCGGTGTTTCGAGGAGATGACTAACGTGCACTGATTTACCGATCCCGACAGTTCCAATGTTAAGAGAATCCAAAGCGAAATCTCAGGCCCGTTGTAGCGGCGACGATAAGTAGTACTCAGCTCCAGGTGTTTTTAGTCCACCTTCATGAACTTCCTCTCATGACATTAAAGTGTTACTTTCATCACACGTGTGGTTGCTTGCAAAACAGATTAAGGAGTGTTGTATCAGGAAGTGGATTATCCAGCATGAACCCGCTTGACCTCAGTGGTAACTTCTTTGTTATTTATGGTGGGTGGCGTGTGACAAAGTTCAATAAATAAATAAATAAATAAATATCATTAAATACATAATTAAAATTAGAATTACTTATTTACTTGTGTCATACTTGAAAGTACTTTTCATTGCCATTTACATGTTTTTTTTGTTAATTTTAAGTAGTAGATAATAAACGTAGGTTTATAATAACCAAAGTTCATATTTTGTTATTAATGTTGTTTTATGGGGAGTGTTGATTTGCTTTGAATGAATGTAGATATACTTTGGTGTTAAGTGACATTATTGTTAATTGTGTGGGAATTTCAGGTTGTCTTGTAAAATGTTGGTACTTAAACAAAGAATGTTTGGACTTTTTTGCGAGGAAATGTCAGTTTTCTTAGAGAAGGTTGGTGTTTAATTAGCATTCATATTTGCAGGTAATTGTTTTTGAGAATATTTGTTTTTAGTAAATAGTGAAGTTTGTTTTTGAATGTTGAAGTTTGTTGGTAAATGTCAGTGGCTATTGGTGAATGTTGATGTTTGGTGAATGTTGAGGCTTACAGTAGTTATTGTTAATGCTCATAAAATATGGTGTTGGTGGATGAATGTTGGTGTTTGTGAGTGCGTGTTGTTGTTTCCTAAATTATGTTTTTAATGAATGTTGGTTTTTGTGGATGAGTGTTGGTGTTTGATGAATGATGTTGTGAGTGAGTGTTGGTGTTTGTGTGTGAGAGTTGGTGTTTGTGGGGGAGTGTTGGTGTTTGGTAAATGGTGCTTTTGTTGACTGTTGGTGTTTCTTGTGAATGTTGCTGTTCATAGGTGAGTGTTGGTGTTTGGTAAATAATGTTGTTAATGAATGTTGGTGTTTGTGAGTAATTGTGGTGTTTATGGGTGAGTGTAGGTGTTTGTGGGAGAGAGTTGGTGTTTATGGGTGAGTGTAGGTGTTTATGGGTGAGTGTAGGTGTTTGTGGGTGAGTGTAGGTGTTTGTCGGAGAGTGTTGGTGTTTATGGGTGAGTGTAGGTGTTTGTCGGAGAGTGTTGGTGTTTGGTAAATAATGTTGTTAATGAATGTTGGTGTTTGTGAGTAATTGTGGTGTTTATGGGTGAGTGTCGGTGTTTGTGGGAGAGTGTTGGTGTTTGGTAAATAATGTTGTTAATGAATGTTGGTGTTTGTGAGTAATTGTGGTGTTTCCGGGTGAGTGTTGATGTTTTTAAATAAATGTTGAATTTAAGTGATAAGTGTTTGGGGAAAATTGTTTTTGATGAATGTGGGTGAATGTTGGTGTTTGTTGGTGAATATTGGAGTTTGATAGATGTTGATGTTTGTTAAATATGTTCGGAGTTGGTGAATGTTGGTGTTTGGTAAATGATGAAGTGTATTAAATGTACTGTAGATGTTTATTGTGGAATAATTGGTGATGTTCAATGTTCATTGAAGATGGTTGGTGTTTTTTGGTGTTTGTGGGTAAAACTTGGTATATTATGTTTTTGGGTGACTGTTGGTGCTTGTTGGTGAATGTTTTTTGGTGGGAATGCACAATTTTTTGCAAAAGAATGTTATTTCTTGTAGAATGTGCACATCGGTTTACTGGTGTTTGGTATAGAATTTGTTAAAATATGATTCTGAAAGGGAGTGTGGATTGCAGAATGAGCCCTGTCCATCCTCCATCCTGAGAGAGTTAACAATGATACTGTATCTCGGTCTCCTTCTAAACATACACAGTGTTTGTTATTGGAAAAAGTTGCTGCCTCCCTGCTCAATCACTCAGTCATGATCTTCCTCAGTCTTCAGCCAAAAATCCAAGCTTCTTGCGTTTGCCTGGTGGCCTTGCATTCCTCCGTGGCAGTGTTATTGCAGTGTAATCGGTTTTCGCTGGGTCCTGAGCTTTTCACAGGTGGGAAAGTCATTAGCAAATGACTCCTAATACAGCGGCCAGCTTTAAAGCCACTGAGCCCTGCTGACTGTCTAGACAAGGGGGCATATGCATATAAGATTACATAGGGTTGCTGTATTTAATCAGGTGTGTCAATTAAAGACAAAAATTTCTGCCAACCACAAAAATGTATCCCTCTGTCAATTCATCTCTTTCCTTCTTTGTCTGTTTCTCTTGTTTTTTCTGTCCTTCTTTGTCCCTGTCATAGGTTTGGTATGAATCATGATGGCGTAGGGAACCCTTGTGGCGCTCGCAGTCAGGAGACGGCAAAGCTCATGGCCGCACACATCACCATGAAGACGAATCCCTTTGTCTGGTCAGCCTGCAGCCGCGATTACATCACAAACTTCCTCAAGTAAAGATTTATGTTCTTTTTCGGAAATGAGTCAAAGCATAGTACATAAACTTACCTGGCAACTATTTAGCATACTGTAAAACTAATCTTTTATTAGCTTTTAAATGGTCACACTGGGTATTAAAGTAGCATCCTGTGTGAACTAGAAAACTTAGAATTTTTGCCTCTCAATGAGATTTTGGAATTGTTTTATTTTGACTTAAAAGTTTGCTCCAGTTAATATCATATGAAATATCCTTACAGCCCTACTCCTTCGTGTTGCTAATTACGAGGGGTGTTCAAGTCAAACTGGGACTTTTGATATACAGTTCTGAGAGTAAATACTCTTTTTATTTCTGTATATAATCTCTTGCTACACTAATGCACTTATCTTATAAGAACTCCTATAATGGCATAAACATGTGTAAATGTCTTGGAGAGAGGTCAGGACTGTACGGGGGATGTGGCAATAACTGTGGCCGAGTTCCTGTAACATGCAAGTGAATGATTGTATTGGTGAATGATTGTACAGTTCCCACAGACAGATGCGTCTCGTCAATAAGTTGGCGACGAGTTATCCGTCAATTTGAAAGGATCAGGCGTTTCACACACAGAGTGTTCCCTGTGGCTAGAGAGTCTCATCATCGTACGGTGCTTGAAGGCTC
The DNA here is from genome assembly GCA_030014215.1 of Clariallabes teugelsi. Classification (NCBI taxonomy): domain Eukaryota; kingdom Metazoa; phylum Chordata; class Actinopteri; order Siluriformes; family Clariidae; genus Clariallabes; species Clariallabes teugelsi. The sequence goes on along the minus strand of JAQMYG010000039.1, from coordinate 3,146,032 downwards.
CAATTTAATGAATTCATTCACCATGAATTTCAGCACAAGTCCCGGTTTGACTTGAATGCCCATGTTCTATCTAAGAAAAATTATTTTTGCTAGCATGTGTAATAAATTTCAGCAAAGAAAAGAAGTTGACTTGCGTAACAAGTTGGGCTTGGGTTTATTTGTAATCATTCTAAGCGATCTCAGCATGTTTGGGAGAGCTGTTTAATGAGCATGATTTCTGAGTTGACATTACTCTGTGTGTGTCCGGGTCACTTTCTGCAGCTCTGGAATGGGCTCGTGTGTGAACAACATTCCCCCGAAGCAGGAATTTATGTATCCGACTACGGCGCCCGGTCAGGCCTACGACGCGGATGAGCAGTGCCGCTTCCAGTACGGAATAAAATCTCGGCAGTGTAAATATGGGGTACTCACTTCTCTATACTCTGTTCCATGGTTTTTACATGTTCAGGTTGTTATACACTAAAAATTTTTATTTGTTATAATGCCATCCCTGGCAACCTCTAAAGCATATACAGCTGTGCCAGTTATATAGAGGTAATACATGTGTACAGGTGCTTATTCTTAACTGTAGACGTGACACACCAAATTGTCTCTCAGATGTTTAGTGCTTTCAAATGTTTATACAGTTTTCAGTTAAATCACTGCCTTTCGATGCCATATTTTATGACACTGTTTAAAATGATAGTTTTTTTTTTAAAACCTTGATTTGATGAGAAATTGAGTTACATATAAGTACATTACCATAGATCTTGATTGTTATTAATGTTCCTGCTCTGCACACTGACCGTGAAGTTTGTCACCCAGAATTTGAATGCAATGTAAACAATGGGGGCCAAATTCCACTACCCTTATTATGTGCACAAATGTATTACATAGTTCAGCTGAGACTCATACTGTATGAAGCTTCTTCAAAAAATTTAAACAGCGTGCATTTTTTTATTTTATAATCTAACTCTGCTTTAAACTTCTCCTCTGGTGTGTTCCTTGGGTTTCATGATGCTTGGGTCCACTGGATTTTAGTTAGGGCTATCAGAGTAAAGAGGGCTGAATACAAATGCACGCCTTACTTTTCTGATTTTTGTTTGTAAAAAATGTTGAAAACCGTTTATCATTTTCCTTCCACTTCACAATTATGGGCCACTTTGTGTTGGTCATTTTTGTTTGTGGTGATAACATGAATTTCCAAAATATGGAAAAGTTCAAGTATGAGTACTTTTGCAAGCACTGTATGAACCTCAATTTTGATTTAAGACAGACGTGAAAAAGCCTCATGAGACTTTTTGAGCAGCTTGAGCAAAAATTATAAATATTCATTTATAAAAAATTATCATACTTCTTTTAAACTCTTATCATTATTACACAAATTTTTATATGCACATTTACTCGGGTTTTTACGGGTGGTTTGCTTCTCCAGTAGTCCAGTCTGGTTAATTAACACTACTTCTTGTGGTATGTTTTTTGTTAAATCTCAGGAAACAGTAAAGTCCTAAATTTTATCAACATTAACAGGACAAAAAGTTTTTTAAAAAAATTCACTATGCAAACGCATTCAGAATGTCACTTTAGAGCCGGTACAAAATAACTGCTATATTAACGTGACACAGTGAAGTACATGTTTTTTTTTACTCTATGCAAGTAGAGGTTAGGGGAATTGTGTTTTACTCAATTGTCTGGAAAAGTTTCTCATTAGGTGCCTCTTCTCGATTCGCAGTGAATCACTTTCTTTCTCTCTATCCTTCCCTACCCAAACTTTCGCTCACATCTGGCCCAGATGGCTGTTGTAGCTCTTTCTGTTCACTGTCTGATCTGCTCATTCCTGGCCTTCTGCCTATACTTTTTTTGTAAAAGAGCAGTGATAAAAAAGGTTGCTGCTTTCGTCTTTGTGCGGTCTCACTACGCCAACCATAACTATGACCACTTGTACCTTCTGCAGGACGGTTGCAGACCACAGAGCTTTAGTCCAGCTCCAGCGAGTCTTTAAAAACATCTATACCTGTCTATATTGACCCAGGACTTTATGTGTATAGTAGTTTTTTATGACATGCTGCTAGAAAAACATCTGGAATAGGAAATTACATTTAAGACGCGTTCTGATTTTAATCCTGCATTGGGTTAGCTTAGGAACCCGTGTGGGAATGGTGTGCTGTGTGTGTGTGTGTGTGTGTGTTCTGTGTCCGGGGTTAGAGCTGTGGACTAATGTCAGGTTGATGAACATTTCTGTGAATGCATTTTCACAGTTTGTTGCAGATGTTTAAGTTGAAAGTGGTTCCTAGTAATTGAATAATAAGTGTGGAGCAGTGCTCTATCTATTTTATTGTTTTGTTAGAGAAATTGTTGTTTGTTGTTGTTTGCTTAGAGAAATTATGTCAAATTATGTCAATCTGTTCAAGTGTCTCACTAGCTGTGCTATTTCTGGAAGAAAATGTCAATTGACATGTATTTCCTTTAAATTAAATCAATGCATAAATCCTGAAGATATACATACTGTAGAGTGCGTTTTACCTTACGTAGTAAACGCATTAATATAAAATTGCATTAATTAAATAGCAAACTGTAGAAATCTTTCTGTGGATGACTTCTTTAAAGCAGGAAAAAAAAATATTGTTGGATAAACAGCTATGCTAAAAAAAAGACATTTGAAAAGTGAAGAAAAAACAAACAGCTGACAAATCGCACCTACTGTCATAGGGTTGGTTATAAGAATTTGGCATCATCTGTAATTGGGTAGGTGGCCAGCACTGTGAAATCATGCAGCATAAAAGTGGGACTTAAAAGCAGCTCAGTTAAGTACCGTCTCATTGAGTGAACTAGGTGATTGATGCAAATGTGCAGGGATAGCACCTTAACACTCAGTTCACCCACCACTGTTTTTTTTAAAGCAGTGGTGTGCTCAGGATTTCTGATGCATGTGGTACATGTGAGACTAGATGCCAGTGCTTTGTTGAGTTAAACTTCATGTCTGCTCTAAGCTGCTTGAGAGCAAAAACTGAAGTGGCTTAGTGCTAAATTCTGAGCCACTACGTCCAGTCAAGCAGCAGGATTGATACTAAACCTTCTTTTTTTAAACAAATAAATTTAAATGAAAAAATTTCAAGTGTTTTATAGACAGATAGAATTGTGGCTTGTGATGTGTTTAGCTTTTAACATCAGTGTGAATGCCTGCAATGTAAATGAAATGAAACAATTGACTGTGCTTTTAGAGTAAGAGGGCTATGCCGTCTGTTTCTTGTCAATCACAGGAACACTAGCCAATTATGTGCATGTGAGCATAATGGGCTTATGGGCATCTGTGAGCTCGTGTGTGTGAAAGAGGTGGATAGCACTTTCCTCTGAGTGTGTAGTCTGCTGTTTGTCACAGACTAATATGGAGGAAGCACACATCAGCTGTACATGGAAATGGCAGCTGTATAAATTGGTTCAAATAGACAGAGGAAAACAATGCGAAAAATGTGTCAAAGTATTAAGTAAGACTTTTGACAAAATAATAACTTTACTTATGCAATCATGGCAACAGCTTTTGGCCACAATGGCTTTCCATATTAAACATGGTAACCATAAAGTTCTCATACGAATCCATTTTTAATTGACTGTCATTCTGTCATTTTAAAATCTACTTAGTTTTAGACGATACATTGCATTTGTTCAAGAAATATTAAAAAGGTCTGTTGTTGTGTGCAGGAGGTGTGCAGTGAGCTCTGGTGTATGAGCAAGAGTAACCGATGTATAACCAGCAGCATCCCCGCAGCTGAAGGCACCATCTGCCAAACCAGCACGATAGACAAAGGGGTGAGTATGTCCTAAAAAAGAAAAACATATAACTTATAATTTACTTAGCTTCAGAAGCAGAATTCTCTGTATTAGTGTCCATTGTGTTGAGAATAGGGTGCCTATACTTTTAGTTTGAGAATAAAGATGATGCTAAGGTTTTTTTTTTCTCGACACAGTGGTGCTACAAGCGGATGTGTGTGCCGTACGGCACTCGTCCAGAGGGAGTGGACGGTCAATGGGGTACGTGGTCTCCGTGGGAGGAGTGCAGTCGTACCTGTGGGGGCGGAGTCTCTTCCTCTGTACGGCATTGTGACAGCCCCAGGTGAGACATTTTTCCCAGATATAATGTACATTTTGTTACAAAATGATGTTACGTTTATATACACATATACCATAGTACAGCTGAAATCTTGATTCTGATTGGTCAGAAGGTGTCCTAATCAGTGTTGGGGGACGTTACTTTTTAAAGTAACTACAGTGGAACCTTGGATTACGAGCATAATTCGTTCCGGAAGCGTATTTCAAAACACTCGTAAACCAAATGTTGATTATACCAGTGAGAGTCGCGCACTAAGACCGAGCAGGGGAGACGATTACCCACAATTCTGCAGTGGAAGAGAGAGAAAAACCGTTGGCTCAGTTGTGATCACGTGATGCTCGGCGTCAAAACAAGAAGCTCATGTGTGATACATGATACTCAGTACTCGTAAACCAAGACTTGTTCGTTTTCCAAGTAAAAATTTAATCGGGGCAGGGCTTGTAGGACAACTTTCACACACACACACACACACACACACACACAGTCAACAGAATGACTGCTGTCTGGCTCATGGATTACATAACTTGTCTGAATAATGGATTACTTTTTTGAAAATATAACTAAATAACGGAGTACTTAAACAGCACGGTGGTGTAGTGGTTAGCACTGTCGCCTTGCACCTCCAGGGTCCGGGTTCGATTCCTGGCCAGGCTCGATTCCCGTCTCTGTGTGCATGGAGTTTGCATGTTCTCCCCGTGCTTCGTGGGTTTCCTCCGGGTACTCCGGTTTCCTCCCACAGTCCAAAAACATGCAGATTACAGTAGGCTAATTGGCGTTCCCAAATTGCCCGAGGTGTGTGAATGAGTGTGTGTATGTGTGTGCCCTGCGATGGATTGGCACCCTGTCCAGGGTGTATCCCGCTTTGTGCTCTACTTCTCCTGAGATAGGCTCCAGGTCCCCACGACCCTGAATACAGGATAAAGCGGTATAGACGATGAGTGAGTGAGTGATGAGAACTGAGTGCTTAAATGGCGGACCTAACGCGTTAGATTACCTGTTTACATTAAAAAAGTAATCCAAGTACTCTAACTTCGACCCAACACAGTTCCTAATATAGTACATTATTATTTTTATAGAAACAGGTCCTTATATGGTGAACACGATGCATCGTTGATATTTAATAATAAACCGATTATTAAACAAAGAAAGCTACAGCTGGGTCCATAAATTATGGAACAAAGATAAGGGTTTTTTGGCATTTGAAAGACTCAAGATGAGAGCAAGGTTAAGACTTTCAGCTTTAATTCAAGGGGTTTTGACAAAAGTGTTAACTATTCTGGAATTACAACTATTTCCATACACACACATACACACACACACACACACATCCTATTATACAGTCTGTCCTGTTTGTATAAAATTGATTTCTATATATTGTCAATATTTCCTGTTCTTGCTTCTCTGTGTCAAACTCACCGTTTATTGCTACAGTTGTGTATGTAACTCTCTGTAAGGTTGTTTGTGTGTTGATTGATGACTCACATGTACTGTACTTACCTACACTTTGCACTTTACGTACACTTCATAACTAATAAACCAGCGTCTCAGAACATTTTTCTTCTCACGTGCTGCCGGTTTGCCAGATTTTCCTAGCATATCAAAGTAATTATGTTTGTCATGTTCTGATTTGTCCTGATTGTAATTCATCGTGTACTCTCAGTAATGAAGTGTATTTTATTTATAATATGATGTGTTGTTATTAAGGCCAGTGTAACTCACTGATGAAAAAACAAATAAAAATTAAACTGAGCAGGCGCAGACATGATGGCTGGTTTTGAATAACATGGAGTGGAGTTGACAGCGTGATGAGGACTTCATGTGAAATTGCTCTCAGATGTTGCTTTAATCTCAGTTTATGTGTGTGTGTGTCTGTGTGTGTGTGCGAGCAGGCCAACCATTGGAGGACGTTTCTGTCTGGGAGAGAGGAAAAGGTTCAAATCCTGCAACATCGAGGTGAGTTTTAGGTAAAACACATAGTGTGGTCCAGCAGTAAACACCCTAAGAGTTTTTTAAAGCCAGGTGTGTCCGTCTCCAGAGGTCACAACCTTTTACTACTTAATGTTTATTTTGCTTTATGACCACTTTAGGCACTTTCTGGTCTGAGTGTGGAGGAAAAATGTCAGAGAAATGCAGAACGTTTTATTAGTTTTTAGTATTATTTGTAGAAATAAGCATATCCATAAAATATGGGAATTATGATCTTTAAATCATTAAAAATGTACAGAAAATGTACAATCATAGAAGTCCATGACTGCTGGGGAAACTGCAATGGAACAGAGTGTAATCATTGTTTTTCTTGGCTTCAACATTCTCAAAGCCCATTGAACATGTTAAGTTCATTAACAGCAGCTTTTGTTTGGCGCATTTGATAATTTCACATCACTGATCATGTGACAGAGAGAAGTGATGCAATTGGCTCTTCATGGATGTGCTGTGTTTTGCTGTGTAATGCAGTGGTTCAATATTGCGATTTCCCAAATAATTAAAAAGTTCAAAGAAGTTAAAAAAAAAACATATGTAACAATTTTCTCATAGACAACCTTATGACGAAAATAAGTTACCGGATGTAGTGAAAGTCTGAAAATGGTGTTTAGCATGTTTTTCAGTAAACCCTTAATTTGTTTATATATATATATACACTACCGTTCAAAAGTTTGGAAAGAAATAAAAATCAGGAACGATCATGGAGGTACTGTAGAAAGTGACCCCAAACTTTTGAACGGTAGTGTATATATGTAAATTCCCAAAATGTGTATATATATATACATTTTGGGAATTTACATAATCAAAACATTTCCACTTGCAAATGTAGTTTTTGCCCGAAGCAAAAAAAAAACTCACATTTAAAGACATTTGTAAACAAAAAAAACTAATAATACTAAATATGTATAGACAAGTTATTAAGTTTCTAGCACACTTATAACCTCCGTCTCATCGTCATGTGACATACTCATGATCAAGCACAGGCACAAAACTTACAACATAAAAGAAAGTCAAACACCAATATTTCATTTGACTGCCTTCAGCTTTGATTACAGTGCTCTATGTGGTGTTCAATTCATGTTTCAAAATGACTCCTCATGCTCACAAGTCCTGCATCAGCCGAGGCCAGGACCGTCTTTATGGACCGTGGAACCGTCTCTGGTGACCACACGCATCCCAAACAGACCACACGGGGCCTTCAAGCGAAGAGATCTCCAAACAGAAGTGGGGAACCAGGATGAGTCAGACAGGTCCAGAGGGCAGAGGGGCTCAGGAGCGACATGTGTAGCTCGACAGAGAGAGAGAGAGAGAGAGAGAGAGAGAGAGAAGAGAACAATAGAGAAGAGAAAGAGGGAAAACAGTTATGTATACTAAGAGTCACATGAATGTACTGTATGTTTAGTGCACAGTGAAAGCAAGGACTCCGGCAGGACTAACTTCGACAGCATAACTAAAAGGGAGAGCCAGAAGGAAACACAGACATGAGGGGCCCTGGGATGTAAAGCAACCAATCACTTCACCATCAACAAACCTGAGTGATCAATGAGAATGTGGAAGACAGCATCTAAACATCCAGTTCACCATAATACATAATACGTCCATGAGTCCCCCAGATCTGCTCCTTTACTTAAGGCAAAGGACACTACTTACCCTTACCATAACCTGACACGCCCATCGCTCTGGAATAGGCTCAGTTTGGACTCATAAGACCACATGACCACACTTTTTCCATTTCTTTAAAGTCCAATCTTTATGCTCCAAAGTCAAACTGAAGGCTTTCTTCTGATGAATCCCACTAACAAGTGGTTTTCTTATGGCCATACAGCTGTTTATTCTCAAATTCCCATCACATCACAGTGTGTGTGTGTGTGTGTGTGTGTGTGTGTGTGTGTGTGTGTGTGTGTGTGTGTGTGTGGAAATGCTCCTACTTTCATTATTAAATATAGCTCTGATTTCTACTGCTTGTTTATTTATAATGCAACTTCACCAAGCGTTTAAGTGATCTCTGATCACGATCATTCAAGATTCTTTCCAGCCACATTTCTTTCTTCAAGTTGAGGAAACAAAGTGCAATATCATTCCAGATTATAATAATGTGTTGAACAGTTCTTAACCCAATTTCAGTCATTTAAAAATTTTCATTGCTTGATGCAGACCCTTTTTTGCCTTTTTTGGCCAAGCAGTGTATAGTAAAGATAAAAACCAATCAGCTTCTATTAAAGATACAGTATGTGGTGTGTGTTATAATAATAGACGTTTCATGCCTATGATTATCCTGTGCATAATTAATGCGAACACATGGCCTCCGGTAACACTGTGTAAGACTAGTGTCAAAAATAAATGCAAATAATAATGACTTACCTGTTATTTTGTATAATATAAGAAAAGAGCTTAGGCTGACTGCGCTCTCTCTCTCTCTCTCTCTCTCTCTCTCTCTCTCTCTCTCTGCGTTGCAGGAGTGCCCTCCTATGTCTCAGGATTTCCGAGAGATTCAGTGCTCGGATTTTGACAGCGTTGCTTTCCGGGGGAAATTCTACACCTGGAAGCCGTACAGAGGCGGTGAGTGATGTTGAAACTGCAGCTGGACAAGTGACACACACACACACACACACATACACATACACACACAGAGTAGTTCCACTTTCACTGCGAGTGCTTATTTCAGACATACGCTTTTCCTCTTGCCTCCTCTTTCATCTATTCATAAAGGTTCATTAAAGATTCCTCAGAGTCTTCCAGTGTTACAGTACGGTACTGTAGATGCAAAACTCAAGAACTTTGTTGATCTGAGCACAAGAAGCAGAAGAAAAAGTAGAAGAATGAAGCAAATAAATAATTTTTATATCAGTGTGAATTAATTCTTATTGGGTCATACTTGCTGTTTTTTAACAACTAAAAGTTGTTAAAGTTTTTTTGTCGGGAGACATTTATTTAGCATTTATGGAAGTAGTTCCAACAGTACGATTGGAAAAATTAATAACCCGGTTACACTAAACAGGATCTTTAATCTAGTCTCTGGTGAAGTGTTAGCCGCTCAGAACAAGAAAAGACGCACAGAACCAATAACCCAGAGTGTATTAAACAATAAATAAACAAAAGAGGTGCACCAAAACTAATAATAATAATATTTACAAAATATATACAAAAAGCGATGGTGCGTAAGGGTGTGGAATGATTGTCCAAAGTCCGGGTTATTTATCCGTGTGTGTAGTGGGAGAGCTGGATCGGCCTCCTAGAGCTTCTCCTTGGGTGTCCTTTTAACAGGATCCCTTGACCCTGTTACGTCATCGGGATGACCTCGGGGCGCGGCTGCGCACTCTCGCGAGACTTCATCCCCGAACCAAGACACAAAGTCATTGGGACACGTAAACCATAATGGGTGCGATTTATAAGACACAGCAGTTTTCTTTCTTTTTGTCCTCAAAAGCCTATATAAAGAACCCTTTTATGTGGCTGCGCTACAAAGTCAAAGCGGTACTTTTGATTGTGCAAAAAAAAAAACTGTCCCTTAAAAAAATTGTCCCTTTATTTCTCTATATAATCCCCTGCTACACTAATGCACTTATCTGAGCGTTTCACTAGTGCTTGGAACCCATCAGGGTAGAAAGTGTCCTCAGTACGCCGAAGCAGTGCCAGTCTGGAGCGGTGGAGAGAAAATAAACCCTTTAGTGCACATATTCTATGGTTAGTAACAGCTGTGATTAAAGCTTTACTCCAAGTCTCACATGACCTGCAGGGTCAAGTAAGGGCGCGCAAAGGGGATTAGATACGACGAGGTGGGCAAAGAGAAAGGATAGAATGGTAGTTTAAGAGGTGGGTGTGCAAGTCTATGCATATTTGTAAAGCACTGTTTGGGCCGGGGGGTTCCGTTCAGTGCACGATGTGTAATGAGTGTAAAAATAGAGACAGTACCATCTACAGTAGATCAGTGTGTGTCTTCACTTTTCCATTCATGATATACAACTATCTCTGTGTAAATGTGTTAAATACAGTACTCTAGGAAAAATTATGATTATAAGTTAAACCGTGATTTACGATGAAATTTCTGGAGAATGAAGGTGTAAAACCGAGTGACGTTTACAGAAGACTTCAAGCACAATATGGTGATGAGACCACAGTAAAATATTTGAACGGTGCAAACGTTTTAAAGAGGCCGTACGTCCGTGAGTGACGATCCTGGTCGAGGTGGCTCGGAGCCCACTGCAGTCGTTCCCGTTAACTTTCAGCGGGTGGAACGCCTGATCCTTAAAAATCGTCGAATAACTGGTCGCCAACTTGAAGAAGAGACACGTCTGTCTGTGAGAATTGTACACACAATTATTTACCAACACCACTTGGGTGGAAGTTATTGCCACATTCCCCGTCCAGTCCTGACCTCGCTCCATGCCATTCCACATGTAATGGAGTTCCTGGGAGGCCAGCGTTTCAGACCTAAAGAGGGCAGTTCAGTCATGGCTCGGACTTAATAAGAAAACTGTTTTGGAGAAAATGTGAGTGGTGCTTGCCGTAGCGAAACTCAGGCATAGGGCATTAGACCTGACAGTTTCTTGATCATTTTGAAACAGACTTGACAGTTTCAAAATGATCCTGAGAAACTGATTGGTTGCCTGAGTAAACTGAGCCCACCCACATGTTCGCCTGTTGCTAGCATGATGTGATGTTAAGATGATTAGCTTGTCGCAAGCATTATGCTAACTATATTAGCATGTAGCTAGCAACATTATTAGCATGTTGCTAGCATGAAGATAATATGATTAGCATGTCGCCAACATGATGCTAGCATGAAGCTAATATGATTATAGCTTCATCCCCAGCATGTCGCCAACATGATGTTAGCATGATTAGCATGTTGCTAGCATGACGCTAATGTGATTAGCAATTTGTTTGCATGATGCTAACATGATTAGCATGTTGCTAGCATTATGCTAATATGATTAGTATATCGCCAACATGATGCTAGCATGACGTTTTAACTCTCAGAACCGTGTTCTTTTATTCTGCACAATCAAAAGTCCTGGTTTGACTTGAACATTTTATTAGTTGAAAATTACCTGGAAAACTTACACCCCTAATCCCTCTGTCCTAATGCACTTGACAAATGTCATAGTATAAGCTTTTGATCCAAAGCAAATAACCAGTGTCATGTTCCTCATAACATGGTGCGCCTCTACCCAAAATGCATTGCAGCCAGATCTCAAGTTTATCGACATGACCCTTTATGTGCTTAATGAGACGCAAACCTGTCTGCCATCTTCACTTTCTATCACTCATGTTTTTAGAGCACAGTCCGAAGAGGCCGGAGGATGTAGTGAAAGTGTGTGTGTGTGTGTGTGTGTGTGTGTCTTGTTATGTGTGTAGTGTTGTTAATTAGACTCAGCTGTTTGTAAGTGTGCCAGGTAAAATGTGCTCTTTCCCTTTTAGTACCTCACTTTCTCTCCGTCTCTCTCCCATCTGCGGCCCCGTCTTTCTAGCAGCTGGTGAAGAACACACTCGCATAAAAACCCTCAGTAAAAAGCTCAATAAAATACCACCAGACAATTTAAGATCATGCCTATACCTCGATTCGCAGAAGACATGTATGAAAGTGTGTGTGTGTATATGTGTGTGTGCGGGTGTATGTGTGTGTGTGTGTGAACTCAGGTGGGGTAAAACCCTGCTCTCTGAACTGCCTGGCTGAGGGTTATAACTTCTACACTGAGCGTGCTCCAGCGGTGGTGGATGGGACGCCGTGCAGAGACGACTCTCTGGATCTGTGTGTTAATGGCGAGTGTAAGGTGAGAGCACCGTAAACACACACACACCCAGACACTCACACACAAAGAAATCCCATCCAGTTCCAGGCACTTTTATTCGGGGAAGTTGTTGTTGTTCTGTAACCTTTATTAACATTCCCACAACATTGCTGCAACATTTTCAGTTGTAGAAACATGAAAGTCCAAGTCACTCAAATGTTGTGCCTGACTCCATCCATTATTATCATATTTTCTTTGTCTCTCTTTTTATTACCATCCCCAACATTGCACACTTTATTCTTTCTTTTATTCCTTTCTTTCTCTTTCTCTCTCTGTGGCTATAGAGCCATGTCTCTTATCGTCTCTTCTCTTTCCTTATCCCTTTACCTCTGCTGTCCTCTCCTCCTCTCCTTCTTTTCTTTTTTCCTTTCCCCTCCTCCTCTTTACCTCCCTCATCCTATCCTCTCCTCTCCTCTCCTCTCATCCTCTCCTTTTATTTTATACTAACTGCTTTTATTCTCTCATATTTCTGTACTCTTATCCTCTACTCATTCTTCCTCTTTTTTCTTATCCTTTCCTCCTCTTCTCTCTTCTACTTCTTTTCCATGATATTCCTTTTATCTTCTATCCTCTTCCTCTCATTCTCTCTTTTCTTTTATTCTCTTCTGCTCTGTTCTTTTATATATTGTTCTCCTTTCATTTTTCCTGTTTCTTCTCATTTTACTTCTCTCTTTTCTTCTGTCCTTTTCTTTCTCTTTTCATTTGTCCCTCTCCTCTCCTCTCCCCTGTGTTATATTTACAGTCTAAATGAACTCGATGCCCTTCCAGGCTGCAGCTGTCTGAACCGCCAGCAGCCGAACAAGATCATAGCAACTGATTTCTCCTCTCCTCTTTCCCTCACTCCATCTTGCCCTGCTCTTTTTTCTTTTTTCTTATTATTTTCTTTTCCCCCTCTCGATTTGATCCCTCTCAAAATCGTGCTTTCCTTGACACCCAGAGCTCGCTCTCCTTTCCCGTCTTTCCCCTTCCGCTCTACTTAATGGCGTGTATTAAAACAAGGGAGCAGCAGGAGTGGAAGGCAGCGGCATGTTTGCGGCCTCACGGTCGACGCGCTTCCAAAACAACGTGCCTTTGATTTAGGACGATTTCAGAGCAGAGCTTTGAAGCACGCAGAGCCAAGCACAGCCTCAGGAGAAACACGCACTCGAGCGACCTGCAGAGAGGGTCGCTGACTCACTCCGGCCGTTCCCAGAACTGGGTCACACACTCGCAGGTTGTGAAATGTAGGCCAGGTCAGGAGGAACGTTTCCAAGGAGCGGTGCACTGGAAGGGTGTGGGGGGTTTGCGCGAGGGTTTTAGATTGAAAGATCATGGATAGAAAGTCACGCATGCTTTCATAAAAGGTCCCATATTTTACACTTTCCTTAAAGTAAAAAGCTCACCCAGTGTATGTGTGTTAATGCTCCTGCTGTAATACCCCTCAGATGATGCATTTTTTTCATACTTTACACTCACTCCCTCTTTGTTTCCTCTTTATCTTCTATTCTAGTGTCAATATACTGTACTGTAAATGTGCTACTGCTGAACCACACCCCTTCACAAAGATGTAAATCTAAAACATTTTCACAGCACCGTTGCATGACTCCACAGGACCTCTAGGTGTGTGCTGTGGTGTCTGGCACCAGGATGTTGATGGAGGATCATTCGGGTTCTGTGGGTTGCGGGGTTGGGTCTCCGTGGATCAGACTTGTTTGCATGGTGCAACACATGGGTGCTTGATTCTTGGGAGTTTGGAGGTCGAGTGGGCTCTTTGTTGTTGGCTCTTTGTCTGCTGGGCCCCGTGTGAACCGGGCTGTGGTGCACTGTAGTGATGGGTCGTTCATGAACGATTAGTTCTTTTTGAACGACTCTTTAACATGACTCAGATAAACGAGTAGTCTCGGAGAGTGATTCGTTTTATTTTCTATTGGAAAGCATCGTAAAACCTCCGTATGTGTTATACAGGAAACAGAAATGAGTAGTTACCTTTGAGTCTTTTCGGTTTTGAGTCGTTCGTTCTTTTGTCACGTGACTCCCATAGACGCTATGCAGTGCAGTACACAGGAAACAGAATTGAATGATTCTGCTAGTGAGTCTTCGAGTCCCGAGACGTTCGTTCTTTTGTCACGTGACTCCCATAGACGCTATGCAGTGCAATAGATTCAGAAGAACGAACGACTCGGACCAGAAGATATGAGAGGTGAGCTACTCATTCTGTTCATTATTATATGTCCTTAGCTGTATTGTAATATTTTCATTACTGGAACTATAGCCAAAAGTTGTGTACTGTATGTAGACATATTGGGGGTCTTTTTTATTGAAAATGCAGCATTTTATTTTATTTCTGATCAAAAGAACGAAATGAACTAAACGACTCAAAAAAAAGATTCGTTAATTTTTATAAACGAGATTCAAAGAACCGAGTCACTAAAATGATTCAAACTTCCCATCACTGGTGCACTGAGTGTTCTGTTGCCTTTACTGTACATTGTGGCTAGCATTGACTTATAGGATTTAAATATACAGTAGTACTGTACCTCAACATACAGTATGAACGCCCCACCTAGTGAATTTTCACCATAAGAACTAAAATTTTGCAAGAAGTTTGCCTCGACATAAGAAACATTTTCGACATTCAGCCATGTGAAGCATGTTTATGTTATTTTTTTTTTTTTTGCATTTTGTCCAAGATTTAATAAAGAGGCACCCTGAGTCCCAAGAATGTTATGAAGCACGTCAGCAAGAATAAAAGGGAGCGCTTTCAGTTTAGTTTTTTTTTTTTTTTCCCCAAAATTTTTTGCCCGATTTTCTCCCCTAATTTTGTCGTGTCCAATTCCTCCCAGTCATTAGGGGCTCCCACATTAAGCTTCTACTGCCACTCAGTAGGGAGGGCCGTAGACCGCCCACGTGTTTCCTCCGACCCACGTGATGTCACCGACCATTTTTTTCGAACTGCTCGCTCATGCACCGTTGGGGGCGGTGCAACACACTCGGAGGAACAGCGCTATCCGCTCCTTCCACTTACGCGAGCACACAGAAGCCCTGGATTGGCTTGTAGAGCCGTCGTTAATGTGGGAGCACGAAGTACCTCTCATCCCTCCCCCCTGAGAGAGCTCGGCCAATCAGCTCTCTCTATGCCTCCGGCTGTGAGAGGCAACAACATCACCCGGGGTTCAAACCAGCGATCTCCAGATGATAGGGCGAGCGCTTTACCACTGCGCCACTCGGAGGCTTCAGTTTAGTTTTTAAAGAAGCCAAGCGGAATCGTAAATTAAGGTTAAGTGAGGTTTATATTTTACTTAATGTACATGTATTTGTAATGTTTTGATTGTTTTTATCTGCAAAATATGATTATATTGTTGGAAATTGTAAATTTTTATAATATTTTTTGGAGGCTAGAATAGATTATCTGCATTTACATTATTTCCTATGAGAAAATGCGTTTTTAATATGAAATTTCGCCTATGAAGAACGGAACGGATTACGCAGAGATTTTACATTATGTATATTATGGGTTTGGTGGGTTTCCTCTTGGTACTCCAAAGATGTGCAGATTAGGTTAATTGGCCAATGTGTGTGTGTGTGTGGCCTGTGATGGATTGGCACCCAGGTCCAGAGTGTACCCCGCCTTGTACACCGAGTCTCCTTGCACTGCATTTAAAAAGAACAACGATTTTTCCTGTGACTTGATTTGATGTGTGTGTGTGTGTCTGTTTGTGTAGCACGTGGGTTGTGATAAAATCCTTGGCTCAGATGCTCGCGAGGACCGCTGCCGTGTGTGTGGGGGTGATGGGAGCAGCTGCGAGGCCGTCGAGGGCATCTTCAACGATTCGCTGCCTGAAGGAGGTACGTTTCATTTGTGTTTCCCTCTATTTACAGACCATGCTGCTTCAATACCATTTTCTTTCCAAGTTTGCAGATCCCTTTCTCCTGGCAGTCCTCTCCGACTTTATACAGGAAGCTGTAGAAATGTCAACTTGTGCTCTGAGATATAAGTCATCGAATTATGAAATAAAGAGACCTGTCTACACTGTAAAAAAAAAAATAGTCCATTTTACGGTAAAAAACCGGCAGCTGTGGTTGCCAGAATTCTACTGTAAA
>JAQMYG010000039.1:3089129-3099385 GCA_030014215.1 Clariallabes teugelsi | reverse complement strand
CACACACTTGCGGACACTCAACAACCATGGGTTCCTCTAAGCAGCTGTGTAAGACTCTGAAAATGAAAGTTTTTGATTCCCACTATGCTGGAGAAGGCTACAAGAAGATAGCAAAGTGTTGTCAGCTTGCAGTTTCCACAGTGAGAAATGTAAGTAAGAGATGGCAGTTTAGGGGAACTGTGGAGGTCAAGATGAGATCTGGAAGACCAAGAAAACTCTTGGAGAGAACTGCTCATATGCTGGTCAGAAAGACAAATCAAAACCCCCATTTGACTGCAAAAAAACCTGCAGGAAGATTTAGCAGACTCAGGAGTGGTGGTGCACCGTTCCACAAGACCTGCGTCCCCATCATAAAATCCAACGTCAGAAGTATGCAACAGAACATCTACAGAAGCCTGATTCGTTTTGGAAACAAGTGCTGTGGACTGATGAAGTTAAAACAGAACTCTTTGGCCACAATCAGCAAAGGCATGTTCGGAGAAAAAAAGGAGCAGCATTTAATGAAAAGAACACCTTGCCAACTATTAAGCATGGAGGTGGATCTATCATGCTTTGCGGTTGTGTTGCAGCCAGTGGCACAGGAAACAAGTGAAGGGAAGAATGGATTCCACTAAGCACCAGCAAATTCTGGAAGCAAACATCACACCATCTGTAAAAAAGCTAAAGCTGAAAAGAGGATGACTTCTACAACAGGACAATGACCCTAAACATACCTCGAAATCCACTATGGAATACTTCAAGAGACTCAAGCTGAAGGTTTTGGAACGGCCATCACAGTCCCCTGATTTAAACATCATAGAAAATTTGTGGGTAGATCTTAAAAGAGCTGTGCATGCAAGACGACCAAAGAATATTACAGAACTATACTACAGAAGTCTTTTGTAAGGAAGAATGGCAGAAAATCCCAAGTACAAGAACTGGAAGACTTTTAGCTGGCTATAAAAAGCATTTGCAAGCTGAGATATCTGCCAGAGGAGGTGTTACTAAGTACTGATTATGTAGGGTGCCCAAACTTTTGCACAGTGCCACAATAATGCTTTTATTTTTTAAATCTTTGTCCAATTTATGACATAAGTAATGAGACTGTTTCAATTTTAAAAAATCACCAAAATCTGTTATTTATCAAGGGGTGCCTAAACTTTTGCATAAAACTGTGTATATATTTACAAAAGTACTTGTTACTACATTGCATACACATTGATAAGTACCTGAACTATAGCAATGACAATACAATCTATCTATCATCCATCATCCTTCCATCCATCTATCTGCATGGACACAACTCCAGACAGACAGTAACCTGAGCTCAGTCTAACCTTCATCTTCGTATTTTTGTTACTCTGAATGTCTCTGTTTACCTGTTAAAGTTTAAGTACAGATACACCCCAAAAAATCTCCATATACAGTATGTCTTACAGCAGACCCGAGCATTTTAAGGCCCGCGGGCCAAATACGGCCTGCGGCCCGACTCTGACTGGCCCGCGAAAGGTTGCTTGGAATTAAGAAAATAAAACCTACTTTCAAAATTTTGCCTAATGCATGGACTAAAACAGCAGTGCTTTTACTTTGAAACCTGTTTACAGTGTGCGTGCGTCGTTTACGTACAGGTACTCTGAAACAAGTCCGAGTGCATGTGATTAGCAACAAGTCATTGTAATGGTAACCCTTCAAAATGTTTGCACATGCCAAAGAAAGAAAGGTGGACGTTGAAGGCCGTGGTTTCAAGAAAATATGGACTACTAAATATTTATTTACTGAAGTCGCGGGTAAACCCGTGTGTTTAGTTTGTGGTGAGCAGGTCGCCGTGTTTAAGGCGTACAACGTGAGTCGGCATTACGAGATGAAGCATGCGGAAAAATACAGACATTTGACTGAGGCTGAAAGAGCGCGGATATCCGAAGTTTTGCTAGCGAAGCTAGGAAAACAACAAGGCTATTTTCAAACTTTTGGCCCGGTCCTCTACAATATTTTTTGCTTCTCATTTGGCCCCTGGGGAAAAATAATTGCCCACCCCTGTCTTACAGAGTACCTTTTCTTCATTTTCCCCCTGTAGAGTGTGAAGATGTGAACAGAGTGGCACACTGCCCCCTGGTGCTCAAGTTCAGCAACCGTCCATATTTCAGACAGATGTTCTGCAAGACCTGCCAAGGACAGTGACCTCCTCGCTCTCTCTCTCTCTCTTCCTTGCTATCTCTCTTTATCTCTTTATACATCTGTTCTCTCTATTCTTTTGTCCTTATCTTCTGAATCTCAGTTGCATGGCGAAGACAGAGCGAGAAATCAAGTAATGGAATGAAGGCGAGAGAGAGACTGTGCTGCTGTCTGACACACTTCCAAACCAGCTGCTCTGATGCAGTTTCTGCGAATGTCAGATGGACAGAGAGAGAGAGAATTTTTCTTTTATTAGTTGTTCATATTTCATCCATATTTCAGGCAGGTTCTACTCAATTACAGCCAAAACAGAGTATAGAATGGCACAGATTACTGTTTTTTTTTTCTGCGTATGAGCTCATACCTTTTGTGATTTATAAAAGCCTGACCTGGATGAAGCACATAATGAAAATGCATGAACGAGCAAAATATATACAATATCTGAAACATTATGGTTATTGTTTTAATTATTTTGTCTAAATCAACTTTCAGTGGAACAACAAAATCCAAAATTCAGTTCATCACATTCAGGTTGCTTTCACACTAAGGTTCAGACCAACCCCAAGGTATAGTACGTTTGCGTAATGTAAAAACTTTGTTCTGTGCCTGGGTACAGATCAGCGTATTGTGCTATAGAATCTATGTCAAAAGATGCCAGCAAAGATAGTATGTTGTACTCAGGCACAGAACTGAAAACTGAATGTTTTTTTGTCCAAGCATAGAACCAGTTCTCAGTCCCTGAATCTATAAATGAAATACATTCAGGTTTCTTTTTTGTCATTTTCTCTTTTCCCTTTCTCCTAATATAAAGCACTGACCAATATATCAGTGTGTTAAAGCTGTAGTGTAAGGAAAGTGATTAAACTGTGTCGTGCTCAGTTTAAAAAAATATATAAAATAAATGAATGAATGAATAAATACATAAAAAAGATAAAAATTACAACACTCTGTAAACGCTATTCACTGTTTGCATTATCTTGGTTTATCCTTTAGGTTGTGTTCTTGTGTTATGTTTTTATTGGAAAAATTTATTTATTTGTTATTTAGTCGTTTGTGCTGAGATCAGATGACATCACACAAGTGGCAAATGTAATTATACAGTATTTGCACCGTATTCCTTTCTCAAATGCATTCGATTAATGAAGAAACAATGTCTGCTTAACTGTTTAGCGCTGATGATGTGAGACCTAGTGTTGCTAAGAAGTAAATTAAACATGTATGAAAGATACTTAGACCTGCCTATGTGGTTTCATTCCATAAATACAATTCAAACTTCACAGTGTATTATACACCAACAGTCACTGGTGCCGGAACAGAGGAGGTTGGTAGAGTGAAGTGGTTTAAAGATAAACTGTATGTTAATGATTGTAGTATTATTTTCAGATATTTATATTCTTCTGTAGACGTGTAATGATAAAGGAGAGTTGAAAATGATATTTTTATGGCTACAACATGATGTATTGTTCAGAAACTTAGCGCCCCTCTATTGATCAAGAATGCTTGGATGTCACATGTTGAATGAATTATATCTCACTTTTAAAAAAATAAAAGGGAAAAAAAAAGTTATGGAAATACGACCAATTAATCGTATTATACGTAATCAACCATTATACTGAATCAACCATTCAGTATAATAAGCTTTATATATTCTGTATACTGTATAACCTTTCTGTGACTGTATTATGATTGCCCTGATCTTGCCATTTGTTTTGAGATGATTAGAGCATTAATCTAACTATGATCTCAACACATCTATTTATATTGCTAGACCAATATAGCAAAAGGCTGTGAATCATCGTCACCTTATACTTTGACATTTAGCTGTATTTTCACACATCCAGCATTTCAAATAAAAGGTAGTGTTTAGAGCTACATACTGTAAGAGCTCCATAAGCCCTTTGTGACACAATGTACTGTACCCCCTTTATACTGTACAATAAGCCTTATTGTAACTTCAGCTGTTAGGCGTAATCTTTTTTTTTCACATCAAATTTCAGAGTGACATAAGAGATTCGTTGACTTAAAGATTGCGCTATGTCACTTCCCAGGCTGTCTTACAGTACGTTAGAGTGTTATGACAGCATTATTGCTCATGTGATAGCCCTTCTGGTATGTCGGAGCTACATAACATTGATGATGTCAAATGGGAAAACCAAGATAGGCTGAATATTAATTATGGTGTCATAAGATTGTCATATGTGCTCCTAAAAATTTTATACAAATGTGTCCCGTTTTAATGAAACTTCCAGGAGAACTTGCATTCTGTAGTTATCTATAGAATCTGTAGTTATAGTGGCATGACATGGTTATAACTCTTCATATAACTATAAGAACAGGAAAACCTAAGTTCCTGTTCTTTATGGTGTCATAACTGTATGATATGTGTTAATAAAAATTGTATAAATAAGAACAATTATCTGTATTTAATTAGGGACCTGGAAAAATGTGCAGAATCTGTAACTTTCTGTCATGACATTATTAAGAGCCTTTATATCTGAATCCAGATTTGTTAAAAGCTTAAGAAAATACATATCAATTAATTTAGGGCGTCATGAAATAGTCAGAACTCTTCATTAACCCTGAGATTATACCATATTTATCTCTTTATTGATTTTGGACATGGTCATACAGTAAGTGTTTATAAGTATATCAGATAATCAAGTAATAAGAAATCAAATAATGAACCTAGTTTACCTAAATGCCTGATAACATATATCTGTTGTTATGGTGACATGACAAGGACTTCCTTGGACTCTTAGAAGCAGAAAATTACAATATTCATAACTTTGATATAACCATGTACAGTAATGCTATGTATGTCATGCTTACTAACGTCAAATGCCAAAGTGTAGGGTTATTAATTACACATGGTCAGTTATGACACATTTTAGCGGTTATGTGGCTCTGACACACCCGAAGTGCACTAGTTGACATACTGTAACCATCCTTGTAACTTGACTTAAGTTGATTCTTTAATGTGTTTATAGATGTTTATTAATGTTTATGTTTATTGTCATTAGGGCTTTCCGTTGTTGGTATGTCAACCTTAAAATTAAAGAAAGGTATGTTTATGTCAGAAAGTATGATAGTTTTATCTCAGTTGCTATAAAAGTTTATGTAGTTGTTAGCAACAACAACAAATACTAATATGATTATTTGTGCATGAACTCATCACATTCAGTGTGGAAAATGTTTCCATAGTTAATAAATTTTTGCAAGTATAGAAGAACCGTATGATAGTCGTGACTTAAACAAAATGGCTAATGCAGACATGTTGTTGATTCTGCTTTATTTGGTCTAAAAAAAAAAAAGTGGAAAAGTCTTTGTTGTGATATAGTGATTTTATTAAAAACTTATTTTATGTGAGGCAGATGATCGGGGTTACAAGCATTTCAGCTTTAAATAGTTTATGAGGAGTTGACAGTCTGGTCATTTTTCCATCATCGCAGTGACGCTTGATCAATCTGGATAGATTTTGACATTCCACACATTGCTTCGTTGCTTTTGCACTGGAGCTCAAGGCTTATGTTGCTAGCAAGTAAACATATATTCACCAATTTAGCATTGACTACATTTATAAGGAAAACTTAGAGCGTCTGTTTTTGCTTTAATACACTAAGCACTGGAACAAGTTATTTAAAGTTATAATTAGAAGAGCTAAGCAACCTTGAGTGTAATGGAGTGTTTTATAAATGTTGTTATTATTATTGGTATTCTTTAGTGTTAAATATTATAGATACATAAAGTATGGTAGCTTATTTCACATTAGCCGGTTTGGTAAGTTAATGGGAAGGTACAGTTACTGTACAGTACAGTTAGTTTGGTGTTAACACTTAAAACATTTAAAAACCCCAAAGCTGATAAAGAGCTGGACCAAATTCTCTAAGCTACAGTATGTTTCCAGCACCTTGTTGAATCGATGCCTTGAAGAAAGGCAGTTCTGAAGGCGACAGGGTCCAACACAGTACTAGCAAAAGTGTTTCTAATGAAGTGGCCGGTATTGTAGACAATGAGAAGCTTACTGTAGTTCAGGCCAATGGGTGGAGCTCATTTCAGGGCCAGAAATTCGCAAAAGCGAATGGCGTTATAAAAAAATTATTGACGTTTTTTTAAAAGGATATTATTATGAATCAAATCAAAAAAAAATTTTTTTTTAAACTCCCCCCCCCCCCTTTTTTTTTTTTTTTTTTTTACTAAAGAATGCATCTTTAATTCTAAGAACTGAAATGGCCACTAAATCACTTAGCTGATAAATGGCTGAAAGTGAGAACGGATGTTAGCTCAAAGTGAGCTTTGCCAGAAAAGGAAGTTCAGTCTGAGACACATTATAAAGGGAAGTGATATGCTAATGGTTGCTAACCCCACAAAAATGAAGTGCTCATCATGTTGAGAATTAAAATTTGAGAAAAAAAAACAATTACAATTCAACATTTTCAGCAAACTTGTCTGTTCCCGTGGGCTGGTAATTAATACAAAGTTTGTGAGATAATAAAATATTTTATTACTACATAATTATGCACATTTGCTCGATTTGTACTGTACTGTACATTACTCCAATTTTCTTGTGTCTACAGACTGCATAAGCTTCATGATTCATAAATGAATCATTCATTTTACATGAGTCTTTAAATGAATCACATACAAATCACCCACTAATGTTGAATACTGTGTAGTCAAATAGTACTTCACAGCCTCTGATATCCAGTATATTTGTTAGATGCTTAACATAAATGATAATCTACCTGCCTGCATTTTCCTTTGATTGCTGAACAAGTTTGATTCACAACACAACAACATAATGAGTTCATTAGAATACGGCAGTGCACACCCAAATATGGCATTTAAATCTCGAACTCATGCCTGTATAAGCTGCTACGTTTCACTCCCACTTTACTTTCATGACTGTGGTGTGAGACCGAGGGCGTTGGGTGGAGTCACAGTGGTTTTAAACTGCCACTGATGTGTTTCGCTAGCGCTCGTCCTTGAGTCCTACGGTTTCACACATACACACCAATCCGATCTGAGTTTTTTCATGCCCTGTTGCCTTCTTCCTTCTCTATTTTAGCCTGCTGAAATTTTCAAGGTTGTGAAAGCTCCTTCTGTGTGTGTTTCTCTGTTGGAGGCGTAACTGACTATGTGTGTGTAAGAGAGAGAGAGAGAAGATTAATGGTTATGTTAGATACAGTATGAGGAATGAAATATTCCTCATATTCAAATATAAGAAAGTTATCAATGGCATCGGACCCAAAGTGTTTTTGTTTTTTTTTCATATTTGTCACACTTAAATGATTGCGATAATCAAACAAATTTTAATATATGGCAAATATATCCATTTCCACAGCACCGTATTCTCCCCGTGCTTGTTGAAATTGATTGGGTGTGTGAGTGTGATAGGTTGGCACCCTAATCCAGGGTGATCCCTGCCTTGTGCACCAAGGCTCCAAGTCCCGCACAGGATAAGCGGTATGGAAAATGGATGGAGAGATCTATAAACACTGTTCTTTTTTCATTCTTCAATGTATTGTTGGACATTGCTGGATTTTTCTTGGACAGTGTGTTGCATTTTAGGGGGACGAAACAATATAACTTTACTTATAACTATAAGTAACTATAACTATATATATAACTATAATTTTGAAATAAATGAAATGAAATAAACTCTGCCCCCTTGTCGATACATAGCTGCTCGGCTCTGCCTCTTTTCTTTATAAGGCATCTCACAGTTTTGGTCAGAGGTGACAAGGGGGTGGCATGATTTGAAGAAATTCAAAATCTAAAATTTCAAACACAGCTTTAAGACTTACAGCAACATTAAGCACACCTGACTGTCAGTTTCCGCTGCTGTGAGGTTTTTAATATTTAAAAGAGCGAGGCTGTGTTCAGCACTGCAGCTTGTATGTCACTGTTATTCTCACGCAGTCTGTAAACATCATGATGATTTCTCACACTTTGTGTCTGCGTGCTTTGGGGGGGGGAAGGGGGGGTTGCGGGGTGGGGAGTGAGAGGGAAACGCAGCTATTTGACAGCCAGAGTTCTGCTCTGATGTATGACCTGTGGGAGGAGGAGGAAGTGTTGGTGTGTTGATCATCGCTCGGCGGAGTTTGAAGTGCTCCACCGAAGCAGCCAGAGTTTGGTTTAAAGGAAGAGTAAAGAGTCTGATAGTGATGGAGAGGTGCTGACAGGGCACGCTGGTGGATTTGTTCACAGGCCTGACTGCACACACTCGCACACACATACACACACACACACAATTATCTGGCTACGGATACATAGAGATAAAGGTGTGTGCAGGTGCAGAGGAAGAAGAGGACTTGCACAATGGTAAATATAGCTTTGGGTTATTTTGTTAGCCGCTCAATGTGAAGGTTTAACCTGGGATATGAATTAATAAATGATGCTCTGATTAATGAGATGAACATTTCAATGTATGCTGCGTCCCATTCTGATATCAGCTGCGATCTGACATGACACTCCTAAAGCAATAGTGATGTCAGGTTGATGTCACTGGTTAGACACAGTGTTTCTTCCATTCATTCATTCATTCATTCAATTATCATCAAGGTACGTACAAAATGCGGCAATGTTTAAAATGTAACTCTCAAACAGCACCAGGATGCAATCATTAGAAGACAGAAGTATTAAGGGAGAGATGACGAAAACTGTGGTTGTCAACTCCTTAAATGGAAGAGATACAGTATTAGTTTTCTGTTTCTTGTTTCAAACAGGAAGTGATAAACACAGGGACTCTCCACAGCAGATAGACCACAGTCTAACGATTCATGCTCTATTACTGTTATTTCTACAGTCCCATACCTGCCTGTATGCAACAGCCAACTTGGTTTTCATCACACGTCACTCTTGCCGCAAACGTGCTGCAAATTCTTCATAAATGTAAAGGTTGTGGGGGAAAGGAGCACACACGCAAAGACACATACTGTACACACACGCACACGCATCATCCTTTTGCCTGCTATCGTTATAGGTGTGTTTGGGCTTGGCCCAGCCACAGAAGTTTAGAGATAGAGATGAGGCGTTGTCTAAAGAGGATGTGTGTATCGAGAGGGATTTACGCAACAGCACCCTGCTCGCATGCAGCAGAGGGAAGTTGAGATGTGTGTTACAGGGGCCTCAGCACTTCCTCACACACATTGTGTCTGTTTATGGAGTTTTTTGCATGGGGCTGGCAGACAGCAACCATCAAAACCGACCTTCAGCTTACACTATAGCATAATTATTACTTTTTAAAATCTTTTATTAGGGGACGTATAACTAAAAATCTGTGTTTATCCCTTTATTTTTTTATTCCAGTATTATAAAAATTGACACAATGCCTTTACTTGGTTTTTATTACACACTTACTGTAACGGCTATGTACTAGCTAATAAATGATCATTTTTAGCCGTTTACATGGTAACACAACACAGAGTGATGTTATATAGCTAGTGACATACACGACAATGCTAGTTAGTGAAAAATGTTGTTAACATTTTTAAATAGTAATAATAATATCACTTTAGAACTTTTTCTTAGTATTTTACCAAGATATCTAACCATATAAAAATATATTTCCGCTGTCACAATCATGTCTTTATAATCTCTTTACCTGTCAATTTGCTAACACAACAAAGTGAGCTGTTCCCTAGCTAGCTGTGTATAGTATGTGCTGGCTAGTTAATACTTTTTTTAAAATCAATTTTAGCAGTTCAGAGCTTAATCTTAGCACTTTACCAAGGCATCTGACGCAAATGTTGATGGTTGATCATTTTGATTTGACCATTTTACTGAGAGATACACAGAGAGATGTCTGCTAGCTAGCTGTGCTACTGTGTATTCATGCTAGCTAATAACTCATTAAAAGTTTCTTAGCTTGTTGCCAGTGCATCTCAGGAAAATGTTAATGTTCTGACAGTTTTCCCTTCTCATGTTCACAGTGCCTTTGACTTTGACATTGTGTATAAACCCTTTTGCACACTGGTTTAAATATAATATAGCTAATTGCTAGTTTGCTAATATGGGAAATGTAGAGAGTTCCAGTGTTGGGGGACGTTACTTTTTAAAGTAACTAATTACATTACAAAATTACTTTCTTTAAAAAGTAATCAGTT
>JAQMYG010000039.1:3051429-3067304 GCA_030014215.1 Clariallabes teugelsi | reverse complement strand
ATTAGGTAATTATGTAACAACAAGAAAAACAACAGTTAGTTGTTATTTTAAGACACAGAGGTCAGCATTTCTGTAATACAGTAGTTCTTGCAAGAACAGTATTGTCAAGTGCACCATAATGAAACTGGCTCTCATGAAGGCCATCCCAGGAGGGCGAGACCAAAACCTACCTCTGCCGCGGGGGCGTTCAAGTCAAACAGGGACTTGTAATGATATTTCTGATAAAGGAAGGCGTAATACTGATTGACATTTACAGAAGACTTCAAGCGTAGTTCTGTGATGAGACTCTTAGCTGCAATAAAGCATTTGAGTCTTAAAGAAGGCCGAAAATCTGTGAATGATGATCTCGCCAACAGCGTTTGCTCAGAGTGGAACGCCTCATCCCTTGGATATCGACGGGAACTGTACACACAGTCATTTACCTACACCACTTGTACATTACAGGCACTCTGGAAGTTATTGCCACATCCCGTATACAGTCCTGACCTCTGCACAAGTCAGGGCTGTTAATGGAGTTCCTGGGAGGCCAGCAATTTTAGATGTGAGGCAAGCAGTCTGATCATACCGAGAAAACTTTATACCTTGATGGTGTCCAAGCGCTAGTGAAATGCCGGGATAGGTGCATAAATGTAAATAGTACTTAAGAGTGTTGAGTGTGTTGTACTGAAGACATGTTTACACTGTTGCAAATGTATGTTCGTAAATAGTAAATACCTTAAGTTAAAAATAATTAAATATATAAATAATCTATCTATCTATCTACAGTATCTATAATGTTTTTTATATGTGTATAATATTATGTACATACAGGAGATGTTCCAACTTATGTTTTAAAATGTACGTTTATTTCAGCCAAGTCTCTATTTGCATAGAGACAAATTTTATGCTCCCTTTTTTTTTTAACCATTTTTTTACCGTGTGTGTGTGTGTGTGTGTGTGCGCGCGCATGGTAAAAGGAGTAGAGACACACACATTTATGTTCCCTTTACCACACGCGCGCGCACGCACAAACACAAACACACACACACACACACAAGTGTGTATTTATTTATTAATGTATTCATTTGTTCATAGGTTCTGGGTCTTTTCCCCATTTGCGCTATAAAATAACTGAGAAAGCAGTAAGATTTAAACTTAGTGTAGCAGGGGATTGTATAGAGAAATACAGGGAGTTGTAAATAAAGGGAGAACTGTGTTCTGTTATTCTGCATAATCAAAAGTCCCGGTTTGACTTGAACACACCTCATTTTGTAGCTCATATCAAATAGGTTTTGAAATATAAAATGACTGAATGTGTTCTCTACCCTCATGTACAGGCCATAAACAAAGCCATGCAGAAGCCCATCGAAGAGTTTAGCGTTGGAGTTCTGGATATTTACGGATTCGAGATCTTTCAGGTGAACCGATTTTTATTTAAGTCTCTATACTGAAACTACAGTGCCAGATTCCAGACTAACTGAACTGATCGCTTCCGCAGAGGAATGGGTTCGAGCAGTTCTGTATAAACTTTGTGAATGAGAAACTTCAGCAAATCTTCATCGAGCTGACTCTGAAGGCGGAGCAGGTACCGTGTGCACGATGACCTCTCGCTTTACACGTCATTTTATATCTGCTGCATTATATTCTGACTTTATTTTTATTTTTTTTCCCCCTAACAGGAAGAATATGTCCAGGAGGGGATCAAGTGGAGTCCTATTGATTATTTTAACAACAAAATAGTCTGTGATCTCATTGAAAATAAACTGGTAAGCCCACAGGATATACAGCTGGCACATATACACTATATAGTATATATAGAGATATATCACTATCCTATATAAGCAAGTCTGCATGGTAAACGATGCGTGCATTTTAACGAGGTGTGATGCAGATGATTGATAAAGAAGAGGTGTGAAAAATTGCCACACTATTTAACATGCAGTATGGGTATGGCTTTTTGTGCGTGCAAGCGTGTGTGCATGTTAATCGTTCATGAAAGCTGCGACTGCAACTGAAATGCATAATTTCCCCTTTAAGTGTATAAGAAATAAAACACATCCAGACATACTGTTATAGAAAACTAATCAATTACTTACAGTATCAATTTGTTCATTCTTTACCATATGGACCGTTTTTGTCCAAATCTAAGTTCTATATCATCCTGCATACGTAGTTTAATATGGTGTGCAAATCCTTAGGAACCATTCAGAATAAAACTACGAGGGGTGTTCAAGTCAAACTGGGACTTTTGATTGTGCAGAATAACAAAGCACAATACTGAGTGTTAAAAACTCGCTTTATTTCTCTATATAATCTCCTGCTACACTAAAGCACAGTGTTTCAGATATTTTCCTGCGGAATTTTCATCGTCCCAGTTTGACTTCAAAACCCCTCGTACTGTATACAGAATATTGTTTGTATTAATAATAGTCAATTACAAACCTTAAGTCAATGCACATTATTTCAGTACCTCATGCATTAACTGCTAAAACAATCATGCAATTCTCAAGAGTGTGCTTTAAGTCATCAATACTCTAATTTTTTCATCTCTAATTAGCTCGCTTTTTCAGTCCGTCCTAAAAAGTCGACGGAAATCAAAGCACCTGAACTGTACGTAGCGGAGATACTTTGCCTGCAGATGTGTCTACAATTCTTTAACTGTTCACGTCCACTTCTCTTTCTTCCTCTCGTGTCACTTCCTTCCCAGAACCCGCCGGGTATTATGAGCATCCTGGATGACGTATGTGCCACCCTGTCTGCCAAGGGAGAGGGGGCCGATAGCACGCTACTGCAGAAGCTGCAGGCTGCCGTTGGGACGCACGAGCACTTTAACAACTGGAGCTCTGGCTTTGTTATCCACCACTATGCAGGCAAGGTGCGCAAATCAACCTTCAGGAATTTAGATAACGAACTGTGAATGTTAACAAAGACAATAATTTCAAAGCATTTTCAACTTTACCTTATAATAGAAATCTAAGGCCAGTTTTGGCGGCACCATGGCTTAATGGTTAGTACTGTTGCCTTGCACCTCATGGGTGCGGGTTTGATTCCTGCTTCAGGCCTGTGTGCATGAAGATTGTGCATGTGGGTTTTCTCTCAGGGTTCTCTGGTTTCCTCCCACAGTCCAAAGACATGCAGATTAGGCTAATTGGTGTCCCCAAATTGCCCCTAGTGGGTGAATGTTGACTGGAGGTCCTACCAGGGTTGTAAAAATGGGATTATTATCATTATTTCAGGTTGAAGCCCACGTACATGTCTGTCTGTCTCTCTGTACAGCAGAACTCTCTGTCTAACTTATTAATACAAGGAAATCATATTTTGTAAGGTTGAGCCGTTCTTCTTACAGCTTATTTACGCAAAGTTGTACTTCTAAGTTGTATCAGAATAGTCAAACTAATACACTCCCTGTTCGGTAATCCGAGAGAGAATCACAGTTGAGAAATGGAAAAAGTAGATCGGATAAAGATGAAGTTTTGTCTTAAAATGACTCTAGCAAGTTAAAATTCACTTACTGTATACCCTTACTAAGTACTGCAAACTTTTTATTAAAATCTGTACAGTGATCAATTTAAGACGCGCCCACAGTTTAAAGTACGCTATAACTTGCACATACATAACTGCTCATAACTTCACTTCTCAACATTTTGATTTTACTTATGTTCAGGCACATTTCTTATAGCTGCAAAAGTTTCATTAAATTCTGTTCGGCCATTTTTGCTGTGACAAAATCTGGCTGGACAGACTTACAGCAAATGAAAGAGCAAGTTCTTTTAAAAGATCATTTATATAGATTTCTCGTATCTGTAAGTAGAAAGTCTAAAGATATTATGTATGTACTGTAAATCAATGCTAAAAATTGACATCCTTCATAATGTATTGTGCACACATACTGTAAATTAGACTTTATGTAAGATATAAGTTTTTTCTGTCCAAAAGAAGACTTTTACATTTGTACGTTTGTACATTCGATTCAGGTATCATACGACGTCAACGGTTTCTGCGAGAGGAACAGAGATGTGCTTTTTACGGACCTCATTGCACTGATGCAGAGCAGCGAACAGTACGTGTATATACCATTTTTTCGACTTGAACTTGTCACTGATCTGACATGGTTTCAAACTGTAAGACTGTACAAACCTCTTCCTTTTTTACAGCAACTTCATCCGCAGCCTGTTTCCTGAAAACCTCAACACTGACAAAAAAGGCAGACCGTCCACAGCGAGCACGAAAATTAAAGTAAGATCAAGAGTCATTTATATATATATATATATATGTTTTTTGTTGTTGTTGTTTTTTATTAAAAAATTAAACAGTATTTTTTTCCCCAAGGAACAACTTAACGTACAATAATATGTTGCTTAAATAATTACTGAACAGTGATGCGACGGCACGGTGGCTTAGCGGTTAGCACTGTCGCCTCGCACCTCCAGGTTCTGGGTTCAATTCCCTCCTTGGGGTCTATGTGCATGTTGTTTGCATGTTCTCCCTATGCATAGTGGGTTTCCTCTGAGTGTTCCGGTTTCCTCCCATTAGCCCAGATTAGGCTAATTGGTGTTCTCATAGTGCGTGAGTGACCGTGTGTGTGTGTGTGTTCCCTGCAATGAATTGGCACCCCATCCAGGGTGTCCCCCACCTTGGATCCCCTGGGATATGCACCAGGCCCCCTGCTACCCTGTATACAGGATAAAACATTATACACAATGAGTGAACGGTGATGCAAGATTAATGAGATTATTAAGATTCTGTTAACATTTGCATCAGTTCCTCCTTTGCATGGTATGTCACATTACGAAGCTCCTTGGATTAACCCAAATTTTTGAAAAAGCATTGAAATTCACCTCTTGTTAAATCAGCAGTTGTACTTGTGCTTTTCAAGTTTTACATTCTTTACAAGCCACATTGGTTTCCTCTGTGTTCTTGACTCTTCTTCAGTGGTTTAGATGAATATCTTAAAGCAGGTTGTCATTGTATATAAATCTCTGGTCTACAGCGGCAGGCTAACGAGCTGGTGGATACGCTGATGAAATGCACTCCGCACTATATCCGCTGCATAAAACCCAACGAAACCAAGAGGCCCAAAGACTGGGAGGAGAGCCGGTGAGTCTCAGACAGAGTCCTGCTTTACTCACAGCCATAGTATTGTCCTGATTTTGTCTTGGCTAATACGGTAAGGCTTTACACTAGGGTTGGTTAATGCCGTTTTAGTAAAATAATCAATGTGATGTGGTGTATAAGCAGAGTTCCTATTGCAGATTCCTGATGCTGATTAATTTTTGCATTACCATCATCTACAGGAAGTGTGTTATTCCTCTTAAGCCTATGTCCCCCAATTTTCTTTTTCTTAAAGACATTCCCTGTGCACATCACTATGTTAGACATGTTATCTGACATCTCAAAGCTTTCATGACGTGATAAATGACTGTGTGTGAAGCATGATCTCTCCTTCTGACCTCCATGATTATTGTCTTCAGGGCGAAGCATCAGGTGGAGTATTTGGGTTTGCGTGAAAACATCAGGGTGCGCCGAGCTGGCTTCGCCTACCGCCGAATTTTCAAGAAGTTTCTACAGAGGTGATGTTTTAACATTATTAACAAGCGTACCGACAGTAAAGCTCTGTTTCTCTTGTTAAGCATCTTTATTTCTTTATTAATTTTAATTAGTAAGTCACTGGTTCCGGGAGCAAATGATGAAAAAATCAACACAAAATGCAAAATATCAAACACAATAAATACAAATAAAAGGATGTATACGAAAGTCAAAAATTATCCACATTCTGGCTGTAGAATTAATTTTAATTGGCTTTTTAGAAAACGCAAATCCATAATATTTTCAAAATAATCTCCTTGCTTTTCCATATACTTTGTAAATCTGTCAACAAGCTTTCGTACTCCCTCATTAAAAAATGTTTTACTCTGCAAGCCACGAATGCACCACTGTCTTCACTCCTTCATCAGAAGTGAATGTTCGTCCTCGTAGGGCTGCTTTCAGGGGACCAAACAGGTGAAAGTCTGATGGAGCGAGATCAGGACTAAAGGGAGGACAATTTAACACCTCAAAACAAAATTTTTCATTGTTGACAGTGTGGGCAGAAGTGTGCAGACGTGCAGTTTAGTCTTCCAAAGTTTAGTCTTCAGCTCTTCAATAAGGTCTAACTATAACGAGCACTGTTGATTGTTGAACCTTTTCCCTGATGGTGTTCCAATACTTCTGGCCCTTGAGAATCCCAGAAAACTGTATTTCTATTTTCCAGCTGATGGTCGACTTTTTAACTTTTTCTCGGTTGGCGATCGAGGATGTTTCCGTTCTATACTCTGTCGTTTACTCTCAGACTCGTAGTTATGAATCCGTGTCTCATCACCAGTAATGATACTCTTTAAGAAACTTTCACCTTCCTTAGAGCATTGAAATCCAAATCAGGTACACCCTCAGACCACAAAAAAAAATTTATCACTGCATGCTGCTCTTCTTCCATGCAAATCAAACATGATGCTTTCTTTTTTCATTTGCACCCAGTTACACTGACTTCCTAGTATGTATGAATAGCGTTCATGTCAAATCGGGATTAAGAGTTCCCTTCATTTTTCTGAGCAGCATATAAAGGAACTACTGTAGATGTTAAAATATATTATTTTCACAACTTAAGCATTTTTTTGCTTTTGTTTCTAATGTGTACAACCTCAGCACATCTGAATAATGTAACACGTATTTTGCATTTTGTATCCACAGTTCCTTAAAGTAAGATTTCATGATGCATTTGGATCGCTTCTGTAAGCTTGTGTGCTTTGATGATGTCACTGATGATTTTTACTGTTATTACTAGTCAAGATGCGATGGCATTTAATAGGAAGAGAAAAAAGAAATACAAACATAAATTATAACATTCAACAGTAGCAACAGGAGTTTAAACTAATGAGAATTTTATTACTAAGTAAATCTTGGATGCCGTGAAGGTTTAAGATATGATGAAGTCTATTATATATTAATATGCAACTTGCTCAGTGTGGACGTTTTGTGAATGAAAGTTCCATGTTAACACGCAAAGTATCATGTCTGATACGTATGAGTGCAGTATGTTCAGGTGTGTTAACATCAGGTGTGTTTCCCAGGTACGCCATCCTGACCCCAGAGACGTACCCCCAATGGCGTGGAGGCGAACAGCAGGGCGTCCTGCATCTGCTGCGCTCCGTAAACATGGACAACGACCAATACCAGTTGGGCCGCACTAAGATCTTTGTCAAAAACCCAGAGTCGGTATGCATGTGGCATTTAACGTTTCAATCATTTTTTTACATAAAATATTTGCCTGCCTACAACTTTTTCCAGTTTGTTCTTTATCAAATTAAAATTCATCAGTTAACTTAAAGCATCATTCAACTAAATTCTAAAGGTCTAAAGTTTTTTGTTTAAAACGGTGCATCTAATGTTTTAAATAGCACCACTGTTACAATGAATGATCTTTCAGCTAAATAATTGACATAAATGCACGTGATTGAATAAACTGCAAGCTGCAACAGATTCCAAATTTAAGCTGCTGAAATATAGGCAAATTTTTCCTCAATTCATAGTACCTCTGAAATTAAATAAAAAATTTCATATTGTGAAACGCATTTCCCCAAAGGAAATAATGTAAATGCAGATAATCCGTTCTAGCCGCCCAAAAACATTACCAATACTGTATTATCAATTTCCAACACTATACAGTGGAACCACGGTTCGCGAACGCCCCAGAGTACGAACAAAACGGTTTGTCTCTATTGATAAAATTTGTCTCTGTTCACAAACTTCTCCTCGGAATATGACCCAGACAACGCCATCCCAAGCTGCCGCTATCAGCTGAACAAAGGCATGAGTTAAATTTTGCGAACATGATAAAATAATTTTGTGCAAGGTGGAGTGACACATCCAAGTCTTTGCCGTGAAGTATCCAGTGTTATTATTGAATGCGACTCTAAACACTAACCTCCTCTCCTCCATTCCTTCACATCAGCGAGTCTCTCTAAGAAAGGTCACTATACGGACAGTATTCCTGTACAAATGAAGTGTTCGCTCTCTCCTGTACAGTTCCTATTTATATTTAGTGCTGTATTGTTTTTGCATAATTAAGGCTTTTTCATACTTTGTTTTATGTTTTGTGATATAAACAAAATGAATCAAAAGTTAAATATAGTTGATAGTGATGGATTTTTTATAAATTCTGTTTCCATAATCCTATTATTAGTTGCGACTAGAACTTAGGAAACGAGTTCATGAACTGAGGTTAAACTACATTCATATTTTTGCATATAAAAACAATCAAACACATTTAGAAGAGACAAAGTAAAATATGAAATTAAACCTGACTTAACCTTAATTTATGTTTCCTCTTGGCACCGGCTGCTTTAAAAACCAAGGGTGCTACTGTATGTCTTCACTAAATCTTGCTCAAAATGCAAAAAAAAAAAAAATAAAATAATAATAAATTTAACTTGCTTCACTTGCCTTTCCACTGACGCAAACAATTAATAAATAAGAAATTAATGTAGTCTGAGCATTCGGTTATGTAACACAGACGGAGTTCATCTTAACTCGCTCTTTCTTGTCTCTCAGCTGTTTCTGCTGGAGGAGATGCGAGAGAGGAAGTTCGACACGTTCGCCAGAACCATTCAGAAAGCATGGAGGAAGTACATCGCCAGGAGGAAGTACGAGCAGATGAGAGAAGAAGGTACAAGTGCTTAGTAGTGCATCAAACCTGAAACAGATACAGGATGTTGAAAAGTCATTGTGAGACCATTTCACCCAGATATGTTTATTATAAAAGGTGCATTTTGCACAGAAATGCTCAGATGGGTGACAAGCAATGAAACCATTCATACTTCCTCAAGAGCAGTCTGCAGATGAGTTTGCATTTTGCAGAAATGCAACGTGTAAACCTGAGGGGTCAGCAGGCACCGGAGTTCAGGGCATTTCCTGTTTATCACGGCTGGTTTGACTTATCAGAACTCGAGTCGAGTCGAATATGTGTGAAGTAAGGGGACACATTACCTAGATTGACCCTTTATATGTTAATGTGACACATTTAACCAAGTGAAGGTGTTTTACATGAATGAAAGAGAACTTCAATGAATCACAAAAATAAGCAATGAAAAAAAAGGAACTTATTAAAATGATTCATTCAGCGAAACAAATCTTCACACTCAAATTTAGAGACTGAAAGTTTTACAATCTCAAATTTTGCTTGGAAAATCCTTTAGTGTTCTTGGAAGGCTTGAAAAAGTTAAATCACTAACCAATCAGAAAAAAACGCATCTTCTTATTCTTTCGGCTGCTCACGTAAGGGTTAAAAAAAAAAAAAAAACTTTTAAGAAAAATAACATTAAAAAAAAAACTTATAATGAGTAAAATTGTCTGTCCATTTGTTAAATGCTCACCATGATTAAAATGTTCAAAGAAACTATTATATTATAGTATATATACTAGGGAAAAAGTATTTATATATATATATATATATGTGTGTGTGTGTGTGTGTGTGTGTGTGTGTGTGTGTGTGTAGTACTGTGCAGAAGTTCAGTACAAATGTTAGATATGTTTATTAATTAAAATTCACTATTTTCAAACATAACTTTAATATTAATAAATAAATAACACTACAGTAGAATATTTGCGTTGTTTTAAAGAAAGCAAAATGGTCCATGTCAGATCAGTTTTCGGATGGATAAAAAAAAAAAAAACTAAATGTAGGCTCATTGGTTGTGCATGAAAATAGAAAGGAACGAGTGTGACAAAGTTACCAGAAGAACTATATTCTCCAGCACACTCAGTAAAACCTAACAGCTGTTTTACTTACAGTACTGTGAACACATCTTGGGGACATTACAAATAAAATACCATAAGCAAAGATGCCTTTGAAAATTTTTTCTACTTGAAGGAAACTTCTATAGAAAACAAAAACTAAAGAGTAATAAAATAAACACAATATTTGGTGTGAAAACTCCAAACTTTTATAAGTTAAACAGATGTTAGGTTTTACTGAGTGTGCTGGAGAATATGAGTTCTTCTGATAACTTTGTCACACTCGCTCCTTTCAATTTTCATGCAACACCCAGCAGCCTACATTATTTATTTATTTTAATTTTCTTCTGAAAACCAATGTTAAATAATATGTCACTTTCTTTATATACGTATTTAATTGAAATATTTGTAACATTCACTTGAAATGTAAGAATCATCCAAGCAAGTGAGTGATTTTTTATTAGCAGCGCTGAATAATGTGCACAGTCATGTGTCATGTGTGTAATTTTAAACGCCCTGATTTTATGCTTTTTTTGCTCTTGAGTAACATATATCAATAAAACAGTAGTGCTAAATGTTAGCATAGCACCATGTGGAACTCCACAGTGATAGAACTCTGACCCTGATGACCCTGAGACCTGCTCAAAACAACACACACAAATTCTAATCTAAACAAATTGTACAATATCAATATGTACAATTTGTACAACAAATAATAAAATTATTTAAGATTAAAAAAAATTATAAAAGCCTTAAAAGCAACTTTAGATACATTATCACAGTGATCATGTTACTTCCTCTACCTCTGAACAGTGACATCAACTTGGCTTTTGGAAAAAAAAATTTATGTAAATGTTATACTTTTAAAAAATCTCTTTCATTCTCTTTATCTTTGTGCTTTCTGTTCCTAGCTTCTGATATTCTTTATAACTCGAAGGAGAGACGCAGGAATAGCATTAACAGGAACTTTGTCGGTGATTACCTGGGCATGGAGGAGAGGCCTGAACTGCGTCAGTTCCTGGCCAAGAGAGAGCGAGTCGACTTTGCTGACTCGGTGAACAAATACGACCGCAGGTTTAAGGTAAGGTCTCAGGAATCAGCGACAACTGAAATGAATCCATGCAACCAACCTGAATCAATTATTATGGAAGTTATTATAATTATGAAACTTATTATAATTATAAAAGTTATTATTATTATTATTATTATTATTATAAAAGTTATTGTCATTATTATTATTATAAAAGTTATTAGCATTATTATTATTATGCACGTTATTATTGTTATTAATATTAGTATTATATATAATTTCAAACATCTAGTGTGTAAAATAAATACTCATATTTGTAAAATGTGAACAGTAAGACAAGCGGATGTTTTTTTTTCTGCATTAACATCATTCATGATCTACTGCTTTAGCCTACTACAGAGGCTATTAAATCAAACCTCATTATATTAAACGTGTTGTTTTAACACATAATCAGTGATATAGTGAAGGTTTCTGTATGCAGATGTTTGTTTAAAAGTTACAAAAGGAGACTGCAGTGTCAGTGTTTTGACACAGGAACATCTTAAGGGCAAAACATCGTCCTGTGTTTTGCAGTTTCCTAGTAACATGATAAACTGGAGGATTGCCATATTTATTTTAAAAGATATATTTATTTTAAAATAGACAGGTTACTAAAGGAACAGCTGTTTATAATGTAGCTGCTATAACATACGTCATAAAAAGAACAAACTTGTGTTACATATGTTTAACAGTATTAAATGTAAGAAGAAACAGATAAAAACATGACATCAGTAATCTAATATTCATTAGATTTTTTTCTGGTACAGAATAACAGAACACAGTTATAGTCATAATATAATCATAAGTTTTCTCAGTACGCCAGAGCCGTGATCAGACTGCCTGCTTCACGGCCTCCCAGGAATTCCTCTAAGTTTTTATTCTGATAACTGTTCTTTTACACTGCATGATCAAAAGTCCCGGTTTGACTTGAATGCCCCTTGTACTTAAAGTGCATTAAGCCTAATATAAATGTAATAATAAATTGCAGTTGTTGGCTAAGTGCTGCTAAGTGGAATAAAACACTTCAGGACGTGCTGTTAGTGCAAAATAATCTGACTCTTCAGGTGGTAAAGATTATTGATTATTGTTGATTAATTTCCCATAAAGGCATGCTTCTTAGTATCAACTTAGATTCTTAGTTCAACTCCAGCTTCTATATTTGTTCATATTCCCTGTAAAGCTGTGTAAAAATGATTGGGGTCCCCCCCACTTCTTCTTTTGTTTTTGCCTCTTATTCATCCCCTCGGTCAAATGTTCAACAATAATGACATCACTTGCTCTGCCAGCTCTACAGCCTCCTCTGCTGGATGACATGAGCAACCACGTTTTCTTGCAACTCTTGCACAAATGCATCACTCGTCATGTTTATACATACACATACACACATACTTATACATTTGCACATCTCATTCCTTCTGTCCTTTGTTTTTCAGTCAATTAAAAGGGATCTGATCCTGACTCCTAAGGGCATCTACCTGATCGGACGTGAGAAAATCAAGAAGGGTCCCGAGAAAGGCCAGATCAAAGAAGTGCTGAAGAGAAAACTAGAAATCGGCTCCATACGCTCGGTTTCACTGAGGTTAGCTGCTTCCTATGTTTAAATACCCCATGCTGAGTCATTTCTGCAAAGAATTTGCTAGTTGCCCACCAAACCAAAGCGAAGCCACTGCATGTCAGTGGGCTCCTGCTCAGTGCATGGGCTTGAGGTTTGTCATCAGTATGTGAAAGTATCACTAGTCTAAAAAAGAACAGTGGTTAAAATATCCACAGCAGTGACCTCCATCGCACAGCTGGGGAACTGAACCTTTTTTAGATAAACGTTTCCGTGAAAAGAAGGTGATGGTGATGTTCCTGTAATGAGACTAAGATTGAAAGTGCAAACTTTAATATCACATACATATAAATGTTAATCTGAATTTAATTTGCTGATGTATACATTACCTCTGAATCAAAAACCCTGGAAATAGACAACCTATACCTAATAAACTGTCTATACAGCTGTGTTTTCTGTCCCTTTGTATAATTTGTATTTTGATTAGAGTTTAGTTTCTCCTCCAAAGTCATGTACTTTCTCAAGTGCTCATGATTTACAGATGTGTAAAAAAAAAAAACTGCCCAAATCTGTGCAATCTCGCGACATGAATTTGTATCACTGGGTTAGAAAGAAATCAGCCCCAGCTTCCGCCTCGCCTTGTTACACGACGCTAAAAAGTGTCTCACCTAGATGAAAAAGTGAATTTTCAGATAGGATCATATAACGCCATTTTTCATAATGCACTTCATAATAATAAAAAAATATTTTCATAATACTTAATCTTCTGATTCATGCTTAGTTTTTTTATATGCATATACATTTATATTTTTATCAGATAAAAAGAAACACATTTGCTAAATACAATTTCATGCCCTTTTATGTCTGTAGTGTCCGTAACTTTTTTGAATTCCAATATTTCAACAATCTTAACTGTCATTCAGATGAAACTTGGCTAATTTAGATTTCACATGAAAAGAAATTTATTATTCTAAAATTGTTAAGATATTGCAACATGAATTTGACATGCTTACACTACAGATCTTGTAATTTTTAAGCTTTTACCAAAACCCAGAAATGCTTTAATTTAAGCAACTTTTTTTCAGCATAGGCATATGCTTTTAGAAACATATATCAATTTTAGTATTAATACACATAAAGAAATATGGAAAATTTGGGGAGCACATATAAAATCAGCTGAAGTTAGCAACTTGAAATGTTTAGGGAATCAAGATTGGTCACTTACATGTCGCATAAAGTTCAGAAGTAGCTTCTTTGATACACAGATTTTCTTTATTATAAATATAACATAATATAAAATTTCCACTAAAACTGTATTTTGGCCGATAATTAATGCTTGGAGTTTTTCAGGGTTTTATTTTGCCCACCTGAAGAAGTTCTCAGTAGGATTAAGGTCTGGGGAGTATCCTGGCCATGGACCCAAAATTTCGATGTTTTGTTCCTTGAGTATCACTTTTGCCTTATGGCATGGTGTTCCATCATGCTGGAAAAGTTGCTCTCTGAGGATGTTTTTGTACCATTCTTTGTATTCTTAGGCAAAATTGTGAGTGAGCCCACTGGCTTGGCTGAGAAGCAACCCCACACATGAGATGATTTACTGTTGGTACTAATGGTAGCGCTCACCTTTACTTCTCCAGATGTGTTTTTTTTTCCAGATGCCCCAAACAATCTCAAAGGGGGATTCATTATAGAAAATATTGTCCAAATAGTGTTGGTAGACAGCCATAGCTTTATGATTAAATGTATCATAAAAAAACAGAGATTTCCAAAAAGACTGACTCTCCATTTAACTTTATATTAATTTTATTAAGTAGACATTTCATCTGTCCATCTAGCGACATCTGTAGAGAGTTTGAGGTCAATGTACTTATTTATATTTTTATGACTATATTGACATTTAGGCATTTGGCAAACACACCACTCTGTTATTGAGTTAAAAATAAATTCAATAAATATTTACAATACATTACATTTAATATACAAATAGAGAGGGAAAACATTCAAACTGGCAACACAAATAGTGTTTCTTCATTTGCTAAATTTTTTTCTTTATTTTATACAGATCTATAGAGCTAAAAAAAAAAAGGGATAAAAATAATATTTTAAATTTTTTTTTAAAAAGCTAACAAAAATGTCACTTTTAAATGTTATGATCTGAAGTAGTTCCTCATGATGTTTAAAAGTGTTGTTTCTGTTAGATAAGAATATGCCTTTTTCTAATACACTAACACATTACTGTTATAGTAACAGCTCATTCACATGAAATTATAACGAGGATTATTTACAAAATGCATGCCTAATAAAAAAAAAAAAAGATTAGGATTAAGATTACAAAATATATATATATTATTTAGAAAAAATATGGCTTAATATGGTGAAGAAGGTGTCAGTGTCAGAGGTAAAGTTGTAATTTTAGGTTTTGTGCATTTTTTAGGTTTTAATTATGTATAACTTAGCGGTTACTTTCCTACAACAGCATCATATGATATGTTATGAGATTAAAAACTTGTTGAGTTCTAAGCATTCATTTCAGTATTTTAGAACTTTGCCAGCTGTAATGTGATGCAGATTAAATGGCTCATCAACCAGATAAAAGCATATAAATAAGAATGAAAACACCAAGGGCAAGATTTATATTAATTGTATATTATTTAGATTTTTTTTTTTTCACTATGATGGTACAGGTTGATGTGGCCTATCCACATGTAAGCATGCTTTTGGGAAGTCAGAGAAAACCAGAGAGTAAACCCACACAGACAGGAAAAGATCATTCGAAAGTCTGTACAAAGAGTAGCTCAGTATTGACCCAGAAAGCCTCAAGCTTTGAGAAGGCGGCGCAAACCTGTGTGTTTACCTGTTACATGCAAAATCAGTTATTAAAATCACACTTGATCACTTCATATTTGTTAATATTTAGACATCTGGAAACAGATCTGATGTCTAGTTCTTTGAAGAAAATTTTTTTACAACATCAAAGTGTATTGATGTTTAATGAGGCATGGAGTCTTTCACACAGTTAAAACTGACAGGACCAGACAGATGTAAAACATCTAAAAGGTCAGGGTGG
This sequence comes from Clariallabes teugelsi, assembly GCA_030014215.1. Classification (NCBI taxonomy): domain Eukaryota; kingdom Metazoa; phylum Chordata; class Actinopteri; order Siluriformes; family Clariidae; genus Clariallabes; species Clariallabes teugelsi. Next base: position 3,051,869 of record JAQMYG010000039.1, on the reverse strand, counting down.
AGGGAAGCTTTTGTTTTGCTTTCTGTGCGTGTGTAGAGAAGCAGGAAATTATCATGTCAAGTGTACAAGGAAGTGTTTCCATCAACAAGGAAAGACTTGATTTTTTGTTCCTATAGGGAATTCCCCTCTGATATTACACTGTAACGTGTGTTACATAATCTAACTACACCTTCTACAGTGTGATCAAAGAAACAAACAAATCAATCAAAGAGTATGCTTAATAACTGTACACAAAAGAAAAAACTAATCAGACATAAATCACATATGCATTACAGTGTATCCAAAGTCAGCCAAAAAAATTTATATACTGTACACTTCAGGAAAAGAAAAACTTGTATAAACATTTTAATACTAACTTTATTGCTATACGTTATATATTGATAGATATGATAATATTATGATAATAACATGATAATATTATTAATATTGTGTTAGTATAA
>JAQMYG010000039.1:3015969-3026419 GCA_030014215.1 Clariallabes teugelsi | reverse complement strand
ACGATAGACCAAAATCTCTACCGGTTGACAAATTTCTACCGGTTAACCGTGTATACCGGTATACCGCCCACCCCTAGATGGATGGATGGATTAGTACATTTTGCATCTTAAAAAAAGATGGAACAATGATCAGGCCCAAGCACCAGCGCTATTGCCACCCGGGCGCACCAAAAAGACCGTGGCCACATGCATTTAAAGGGCAAATACCAATACCATTATGACATAATGTATAACTCTATAATTATATATAACTAAGGAAGTTATTAGCCACTTTTCGCCACAAGTTTAAAGCCTCACCCTGGCTGAATCGTTTGAGAAATCAAAAATCCCATCACTAATTTGCATCCTCCATGTGTTGAGATCAAATTTGAACCAGTTTCGTATAAATCCCCTAGGAGGAGTATATCAAATTCCATTGTGTGCATTCTGCAAACAACCCAAAATAACTGACTTCCTGTTGAGTAGAGCCAATGACATGCATAGCGAAAGTTGTTCAGATCAACTAGATCTAAATGTGTACCAGGTATTACATGTATACATTCAAGTGTGGTATGAACTATACAGCAAAACTTCCTGTGTGAATGCTCAGGTGTCCTAATGGCAGCTGTTGATTCAGCCAGGGTGAGGCTTTTTTGAGACCTCCCAAAATTTTTTAAAAAATCTTAAGAACAAGAGGGCTTTTTGCACACTATGTCATAGCGCTTGGGTCCTTATAAGCCTTACACTATGATTGATACCATTTGGTGTCAAAGTGTCCTGTGTCTTGAGTCCTCTGTGGTCTTTGCTAGCCATTTTACTTAATTCACACTTTAATACCTGACAGAATTTCCAGGTCAGTGTTTAAAGAGTTGTCAGGATTTTGGGTAAAAAAAAAAAAAAAACCACTCTGTACATAAAAGTGGAATGTAATTTTAAAAATTCCCATAAATCCCTGCAAGTGCCTGACCTCCGTGCAAATTAAATCTTGTTTCGTCGATATGGTTTCACAGGACGTTACAGTGTACCATCAGATGATTACAGAACATCCTTTCTCTTGTGGTACTTGTTCGGTTTGTTTTTAACTCCTGGAAACAAGCTTCGTTTCTCGGCGTGGTTGCGTGAAACACCTTTCGGCATTATCGTTAAAAACAAGTTTCATCTGCTTTCACTCATCGCTAAATCAAACTGGTTCGGATCGCTAAACAAAAATGTTTTAAGGATTGTAACAAAATCAGGGGGAAATTTTACTGTCGTAACAGGATATTTCTAAAATTGTCATGTTTACAGAATCGCAATACAAATGGAATCGACACGTGGGTTTTGTGATAATATAGATCTAGTGTGATCTCTGGTGAGTGTTTAATCTACATTTCATACTTTTACGCGATTCTGTTTTCAGTTGATGATAAAAAGCTCACCACCAGTGTACATCACATTATGTTAATTTTGTTAGCCAAAAAAAGATCAATTAATAGGCTCATTTCTTTCTTTCTTTATTTCAAACATACGATTTAAGACAATTGTGCTGTACAGTTAATCACGTAAAAATTTAAATTGCGATTTGGAATTGTAATTTTTTTAAAAATACTTTCCAGGTCTTTAAATGAATATTGGCAAATATCCTCTTAATGAGATCATTTGTACTATTATTTGGTGTTCGCCTTGATATACAAAATGGTCCATTTTAAGTTTCAGTCGCAATGTGTGTCAGAATGATCACAGTGTCATGTGTTTGATCAAATCGTGCAACCCTACAAGAAGGTGAAATGTGACTTTAAATATTAATAATTCGTAAATAATCCATACATTTTGGATTTTTAAAAAATATAAAATCATTTCTTCATATTTTCACCCTGGACTTTTTTTTTTACCATGAAATCGTGACGGTTTTAGATTGAATGATCATACTTTAAAAACCCCAACCACCCACCACTCTGGATTAAACACTTTCTCGGATTCAAACCTACAGATGTTGAAAATTTTACCACAGAACAAAGGTTGCTGGTGTTTATCTCGGGTGTGTTATTCAGAGCACGATTCCTGGATTGAGTAAGAACATGTTGAGTCAAATGTTTTGATTTACGTCACATTTTCGTTAAATGACGAAAAGTAAAACACGGGAGCTCAACAATTTTAATACTTTTTTAAAAATATTTTAATTTTAATACTTTTTTTAATACTTCATTTAAAAAAAAACATGTTTATTATTTATCATAATGTTTATTATGAACATTCAGGTAGCCAGTGGGAAAGGGTTGCTATATTACATACTATGTGTACTGTGCTTTAGAATTTTTAAATACAAACAAAATGAAAAATATAAATATATAAAAATATAAAGTGATCTTTGTGTTCATTGGACTAACCCGCTATAAATATAGTGTGCATGTTTAAATGCGACATGCTTAATACGCCGTAACTGTTCGCCTATTAGGTCTCGCCACCTGCTTCACTGCACACATGGCTGATCTTACACGACAGGTTTTAATTAGGAGGAGATGACATGATGACATCAGGGACAGACAGGTATGTGGGAACATCAACAGATACGAATATCTTCTAAATGCGATGTGAGGACAGAACACCATCTCATCAAAGACTTAATAATAAGACGATTTAAATAATCAGAACAGAAGATTGACTTCAGCCTGTGCGTAAGACGATTCTGAACATGTGGAACTTTCACCACATAAATATCCACGCAACCTTCTTCCTCATCGCAGTGCATCACAGCATATCTGGCTGCACAATCTGAGAAAAAAAAAATCGCATTGTGCTTATTTTGACAAACATTACGATTGTGATTTAAACTGCGATAGATAAGTATTAGATTTGGCATTTTGTATTTATCGAGGCTAACACCAATTAAAGGGACAAATGATTCCCAGTAAGAGGATGTTTGCAAATATTTATTTCATCAAATCTAAATTATTTAAAAAGTAATATGATTGCTTAAATTATAGACAAACTCTACATGAGTTCCTGACTATGCACACTAATAGCATAGGTGGAAGCAGACAAACATAAAAAAAAATAAAAAAAGATTTGTCCTCTCACAAATTGAAAAAATGATGCTAGCCATGTTTTGGACAGAATCCCACAGCTAACAAAATTATCGTCAAGAGAGCAAATATACCGTGCTACGGAATTATTATTATTATTATTATATATTTTTTTTAAAAGAATAGAGATCACCCAATATGATATCACGATATTCAGGTGCTGATTCGATCTGTATTGCGCTTCTGAAAATACAGTCGACCCCACAAAGTCGCGGTTCAGAGTTCGTGGCCTCAGTCATTTGTGGATTTTTTAAATTTATTTTTAGAACTTGACTAATAATTGTTCACAGAAATCTCCACAATTTCTTGGAAACCGCAAATATCCACTGCAGGTTTTTTTTTCTGCCTTTTTTTCATGGCAATATATTTATGTTTTACGTATAGTTACATTTTAACAAAATTAGTAAATGATATTGTTCTTAATAGAATTTACAAATTTTGTAACATAAATATCAACGTGAATTCAGCAAAATTTCCATATAAAATATAATACTGTATACATTTTTTAGTACTGTAGAGAGAACACAAAGCAACCGTAGAGGAAAACATGGCTTGTGATGGTGAATTATTACCATATTTACCCTACAGTACTGATACCAAAGAAAAGGTGTTTGCATGAATTACAGTATATATAGAGGGGTAACATCTGTATTTTACATTCTAGCACTGCGGGAGACACAGCAGTACAGTACTGTACAGTATACAGGTTTATCTTTACATTGTTTTTTTAAGGGTAATGTATTCAGCGGGGTTTGAAATGAATTTAAAGTGTTTTGGGAGAATATTTAGGGTTTAAACTATAAAAACAGGCATTTATAGACACTTTTTTTTTGACCACATCCGAAATTTGTGGTTTTTCACAATTCACAGGTCCTCTAGAAAAGTGACCCCCGCAAAACTTCTGGGGTCGAATGTATCAGTTTAGAGTGCACCATTTGCTCCAACTGCAACATTTTACAGAAAATAAATAAATTAGAGAATAATATATTTTTAAGTCACTATAGAGGTGCATGTATTTCCACACAAAAGAATCATGATGCATAACAGAACTACGCCCCACCCCTTCAATCTCTAGTATTAATACGCCATACGTAGCTAACTAGCTGATGCTGTGTTTCTATATCATGCTAGTTTGCCATATTTAGACCCATGTTCAGGTTTTCCAGAATAAAACGCAGGACTGAAGGACGTTTTTAAACCAGTGTCGGCACCTAGGTATCGTGATATGTATCAGGTGATCTCAAATGGATATTCAAAAAAATATATTATTATTATTTCACTCCTGTGAAGAAAGAACAGTACGTGTCCAAAAATGTTGGAAGATGAAAAAAAAATGATGGCCTGTGATTTTTTTTTTATCAATTTTTTTTGTCTTCTTTGTTTTTTGTTCTTTGATGCAATCAGAAACACTCTAGTCCACCCCCCCCTCCCCCCCACCAGCCACGTTTTCGAGGAAAGTCTCCAAGTTGCGAAAGCTGCCTTCTTCAGATGCCCTCGATTGTAGAGAAGATGAGACAAAGACAGAGAGGGTTGAAACGCATATTTTTAAGAAAGAACTTCTGAGGAAACTCAACCTGCTTTGATGTTTGGGGGAAAAAAAAAAAAAAACACGTGTTCGGCGTTCGTCTCATCAGCTTGCGGTGTGTCGCGGGTTAAATCTGCTGTCACACACCTGCGTTAAAGAAGATAATCAGAAGGAAGAAAAAAACGCAAACTGCACACTTTCCATGGCGTATTGGTTACAACATGCGGCTCTGTCACAAGAGTAGCGCTTAGAGTTTACGATTAGATTAGATTCCTCAATGCAACATGTTTGTTTATTTGCATTATTTGATATGTGAGGAAGTCGGTGATTAAATTTCAAAGAAATAACCGTATATAGAGCCATCGAATAAAGCACTTCGTTATAGGGAGCATGTTGTTATAGGAAAGTAGTAAACGTGTTACAGCTGTTTCTATTACTGAAGAGTGACCAGAGTCATTGTTATCTGTTTATAGCAGGTGATGGTGCCAAAAACTTTGACCATTTGTCAAAGCAGGCAGGCAGTTGGATCATGGCTCTGGCATACTGAGAGAACTTTCTACCTTGATGGAATTCAATGGATAAGTGCATTAGTGTAGCAAAGTATTAGAGAAGTAAAGGAAGGTTTTATCTATAAAAATATCATAGTTTTACCAGAGGTAGCATTTTCTGACATACGGGTATCACCTTGGGAACGTTTTTCAACTATGAGTATCTAGTTTTAACACTGGTAGCTCTTTCTGATGCTATTTTTTTTACCCTTAATTTTTAAGCGTTCATTGTCAATCCATAAGTCAGGTGTGAACTCAACCTTGCGTATCAATAGAAACACACAAATGATTGAAGAAACTCTTTTCATCACCCTAAAAGTCGATGATAATAGTAGCACGGATTTGTGGGCGTGGCGTTAAAGTAGTGAAATGTGATGTATGTGTTTGTAATGCGCTCGGGTAGGACAGACTGATGGGTAGGACGAATTTACAGACCAATGATGCGTTACCGCTTGGGATAAGTAAACATTTTGCTCTGAGCTCTTGTGGTTAAAACATCAATCCGAATTAATCGAGAAAATCGCCCAGCACCTGTTTACAGCTACCCATGACCAAGGTAGTTCTTTAACACTGCGTCTCACTTTTCCAAAACAAAATTGCAATCACTGAGAAAACTCATTGTTAACGTTGCAACCTTATTTCTGAAGGTTATTAAGGACCGATACTGGAGACTCCTTCCATAGACTTTAGCATAACCGTCTCCTTACAGGAACCATCATTGTGAAGTTCCCGCTCGACATACGCCCACGGTCTCTCGGCGTTCTCACGCCGTCCTCGTGTCCACGCTGTCTCGTTTCACTTTTCACTTCCTGATCTTTCATCTCCTGGATTAGCGAGGTCATGTTAGCGATTCAGCACTAATCCACAGAAGAAAAAAAAAGAAACCTGATGGGATTGGATTTTTAATAAACATTATTCAATACAAGTGAATGAAAAGTAATTTTGTTGACTTGCTTGACAAAATTTAAAAACGAACACAAAATAATTTCATATCTGAAACTGCTTGAAGCACCAACTGCTTCAAAAAAAATTTTCAGGCACTGTTTTTAATCAAGACAAATTTTACAGAATTATTTGGACATTTGTCATTGTTTTTTTCCCCCCCTGATATTTCAACTAATTGACTGTCAGTAGTCTTTGATATTTTAGACATGGTTATAGGAGTGTGTGTGCGCGCGCACACTAGATGCTAATTAGGTTTATTTCCGTCCACGTATCATTTTGAGATTCTCGTTAGCGTGATAGCTCCACAACGAGAGCTTGATTAGTTTGGGGTTGTTATCCTAATCAGCAGGTGAACTGATCCGATTTTGGAACTTATTGAAACATTGTCAAGGTCACAGCAAGGTCAAATGCCCAAAGTATGTTTTTTTTGTTTGTTTTTTAAGGGAGCTTTTTTTTCCTTTAAAAAATTTAAGGGTACAAGCAAATGACAACCATGATTTGTATATTTTTTTCCCTCCTTTTTAAAACTTTAAGGGAAGTGATTGTGTGTAAAGGTGACTGGTGCTTGGGCCCGGTGATATGCGATTATAATAATAATATTGGGATTAATTATGACGCAGTATGCTTTTCTAAGATATCGTGATAGATTATGCTTTTCTTTTTTAAAAGGAAAAACACACAAATTAGCTATATTCTTTTCAGGCGCATGTCCTTTTTCCTACTTACCTCACTCTCCGGCTCTTCACACTTCACCCTTCAGTTTGCTTAGCCACGCCCCTTCATCACAGACTCAATCTGAAAATGTTCAGCCTAACTCCCATAATTAACCATTTTTCATCTTTAAGCTTTAATTAATAATAATTTTATTGCTGCTACGTTGCATTCCCTTGGATTTTCATCAGGAAAGTTCATTAAAAGATGTATTTTATTGTTAGTTGCAACTTTGTAGCTAAATATAAAAGCTGATCGCAAAATAAGAGCTGTTGAGTAAATCCGTTTAATTGTTTCAACAATCGATATATTAATTCGATTATCGGAATAATCAATAGTTGCAGCCCAACCAGTCCGTATTCATCCCCTTGATTTTTTTATTTTTTTTGGAGAGCGTCTGTGAACAGCAATTTTCAAGTCTCGCCACGGATTCTCAGTTGGATTTAGGTCTGGACTTTGACTGGGCCGTTCTAACACATGAATGTGCTTTGATCTAAACCATTTGATTGTATCTCTGGATATATGTTTAGGGTGGAAGGTTAAACTCCGCCCCAGTCTCAAGTGTTTTGCAGACTCTTAACAGGTTTTCTTCTAAGATTGTCCTGTATTTGGCTTCATTCATCTTCCAGCTATGACCAGCTTCCTTGTCTGTCGGTTATTTATTTAATTTTATTTTAATAACCTAACTCTGCTTTAAACCTGTCTGGTGTGTTCCTTGTGCTCTATGATGCTGTTTGTTCACTAATGTTCTCTGAGGGCTTTATAGAACAACCGTGTTTATACTGAGATTACATTACACACAGGTGGACTCTATTTATTAATAAGTTGACTGGATTTTAGGGGGATCAGAGTAAAGGGGGTGAATACAAATGCACACCACACTTTTCAGATTTATTATTTTGTAAATAATTTTGAAAAGCATTTATCATTTTCCTTCCACTTCATAATTATGTGTCACTTTGTGTTGGTCTGAAACATAAAATCCCAATAAAATACATTTACGTTTGTAGTTGTAATTTGACAAAACGTGGTAAAGTTCAAGGGGTATGAATACTTATTTTGTAAGTGTTTTCTTTTTTGTTTATATTTGTCACACTTCAATGATTGAGGTCAGGACAGTTTTTAATCTTACACAAAGATAACCAGAGTAAAAAAAAAAAATGCAGTTTTAAATGATCATTTCATTTATGAAGGGGAAAAATCTGTTCAAATCCACTTGTCCTGTGTGGAAAAAGTAATTGCCCCATTGCTAAATCATGAATGAACTGTGATGAACCACCCTTTTTTTTTTTTTGGAAAGCTGAGTTAAATTTTACTTGCCACATCCAGGCAAAATTGCTGCAAGACCTGTTGAATCAAGAAATCACTTAAATAGACCCTGTCTGACAAAGTGAAGTATGCTTAAAGATCTTAAAAAGCAGCACGATCTAAAGAAATGTAAGAAAATTTGAATCACTTCATACATTTATTTTATATTTAAAATCTAACATCGTAAGTTAAAAAAGTGTTTAAAAAAAAGTAACCATATTAACTATATAATACGCTATATATAGCACTAATAATTTATATATTTTTTATTTATAATTAAAAAAAATTTTTTTTACTGTAACTTTTTTATTATTATTTGGCACATGGCTATAACTGAATGTAAACATGTTTGTACAAAAGTACGATTTTCATTCTGCAGATCACATTCAGTCTTTTAATGTCTTGACTTTGTGTGTGTGTGTGTGTGTGTGTGTGTGTGTGTGTGTGTGTGTGTGTGCGCAGTGCACAGTACAGGTGAAGCTGGAACTGGGCCACCGCGCTCAGCTGCGGAAGAAGGCCACGTCCGAAGGCTTCACGCACGACTGGATGGTGTTTGTGCGAGGGCCCGAGAACAGCGACATCCAGCACTTCGTAGACAAAGTCATCTTCCGCCTGCACGACAGCTTCCCCAAACCCAAGAGAGGTGCGTGTGTCCGGTCGCGACGCCTCATCACGTCTCCCAGAGCTCTTTCATCTTTCAGTTTGGAGATATTCCTTTTAACACCAGTAATGTGTTGTATATGAGGAGATTGAGAGCTGAATTCACAAAGAAAGGGGGCGTGGCCTCTAGCACTGTAACCGGACTTTGATCTTAAAAAAAGAGGGCGGGGTCAAACATTCTCTCTAGCCACTGTGAGAGCCTGAGTAATTAATAAAATTCCAGAAATAACAAAGAATCACGATTTGATATTACATACATTTCGATATTTTCCCTTTGATTTTGTTACAATTTTTAACCTTTTAAGAAAAATTACAGAAGAAGAGTAATTAAATGTCACCCGTTCCTTATAACATTCGTTTTCTCACTTTCTCACTAAGCGTAGCATTTAAACAATACTACCTGACTCGAAATACAAAATTTTAACGTTTAACTTTATATTGAATTAAACAAAAAGTTACATTCATAAAAGTTAACACGTGAGGTTTTTTGATAACGTAGCGCCATTAAAAATGTGTTTCTGTTGCGCAACTCGAAGCTTCTGCTCTCTCAGAACATATCGGTTATACGCTTTGCGCCAAAATATACAGTACTGAAACTCGCGCATCTCAGGCGCGCATTTGCGTTTGTCGACGGAGCATATCTCCAGACGCACGTGCTCCCAGTAATGAAAAGGAAGTTGTGTTGTGCAGTTGTTGTTGGTCATGGGTCTCTCGATGGAGGTAAAAGTATTCATAGTTGAGTATTGTTTCCGCTCATATGGAAGCGGTCGTGAACGGACGAGTTTAAAAAAGGTGACCCAACACATTCCTTCCCGTACCCGTCCCATTCCCCCGATCTTACCCCACCTGAAGGCTGTTTATGAGGAATGTTAAAGGAGCGTGTGTTTACCTGTGAAGATCCGACAAGAACTGTTCCTGCATTACGGCAGCAAATCGTCCCCTTTTACAGGAGTCTGCAGGAACCTTTGTTCCAGGAATCCAGGTTGAGAATCGAAGAACATATGAGCACTTTCTATCTCGAGGGACTGCACACACACACGCGCACTTTGAACACTTACATCACGCATATCGTCGTAAATCAACACTAATATTGTGTATGTTAGTTTCTTTCAGGCCAAATAAACTCACAGATGACAGGGAGGTGATATTGTTTGTCTTTTCTATTCAGTACTGTATATGAGGCTGATCAGCCGATCACACGGGCAATCAAAGTGAAAACTAGACAAATTCTGGTCACTGTCTGATCGACCGGTTCATCTCTATTATAACTGTAAAACTATATATTTTTTGTTTGTTTGTTTGTTTTTTATTGATTTTGGAGTGAATTGCCACGCAAAATCATGATTCATAACTGAATCTTTGTCTTTTTTCCCTCATCTCTAGTGCTTAGTGGTCTAGTGTTGATGACAGTGTTGTAGTAAATGGAGTAGTATGTGTAACAGTAGTATGGGTGACAGTACTCGGTAGTATAGGTAATGGTACTCAGTAGTGAGTAGTATAGGTGATGGTACTCGGTAGTGAGTAGTATAGGTGACGGTACTCGGTAGTATGGGTTACAGTACTCGGTAGTATGGGTTACAGTACTTGGAAGTATGGGTGGTAACGTACTCGGTAGTATGGGTGACGGTACTCGGGAGTATGGGTGACGGTACTCGGGAGTATGGGTGACGGTACTCGGGAGTATGGGTGACGGTACTCGGGAGTATGGGTGA
>JAQMYG010000039.1:2989190-3002765 GCA_030014215.1 Clariallabes teugelsi | reverse complement strand
GTGTGTGTGTGTGTGTGTGTGTGTGTGTGTGTGTGTGTGTGTGTGTGTGTGTGTGTGTGTGTGTGAATGTTTTAATACCTGGTTTAAGGCTTGAGGGATCAGTGCTTATCCCCTATGAGGAAATCTGATGTCTTGCAGTGTGTGTGCTGTGTTGTGGTGTGTGTGTGTGTTTGAAGCTGATTCGGGATTCTCTGTCCTCCGTCTCAGATCGTGAACCTGATCGAGGAAACGGGCCACTTCAACGTCACCAACACCACCTTCGACTTCGACCTGTTCTCGCTGGACGAGTCGACCGTGCGCAAACTGCAGAGCTACCTCGAGGCCACGGCCACGTGACAGGAAGCGGGGTGGGTCCGAGGGGGGAGGGGCGGAGCTTGCCCTCATTCTCCACATTCGGGCTTGAGGGTGGGCTCGAAGGCGCGGCTGGAGGAAAAAAGAAAAGCGGTGGCGTGAACGGACTCCACAGCGACATGTCGTGAAGACGAAGCGGCACGGAGAGAGAGAGAGAGAGGAGGAGGAGGAGGAAGATGATGATGATGGAGGAGGAGGAAGGGACGACGTGACGGCGTCGGAGCGGCGCTTCCTGTCGACGTGACGATCTCCTGGGAGCCGTGTGATGAAAAGCACGGCCGTCCTCCCTGCTTTTCAGTTTGCTCATCGTGCAAACCACAGCCTGCTAAACAGTACGAGTGTGAGAAGTGCGTGCGTGCGTGTGTGTGTGTGTGTGTGTGTCCTGTCCTTTTCATGCTTCCTTCTCTCTTCTTCCTCCAGCACTCGTCCTGGAAGTAGCCATGCTCTCTCACATCCGGCTCTTTTTCTAATATTTTTTTATTTTTGTACGGAAGTATTTTTGACAGAGGGAGACGCGAACAAGACGTGAGAGAATGTACGTTTTTGTCGCCTAGGGCTAGCGCTTAGTGCCTTCTACCACCAACCAGCCGACTGGAGCAGGATCGAAAGCTGTCGAAAGCGCCGTGTGGCCCTCGGTGTTGCTAACGAAGCACACAAACACACACACACACACACATATACACACACACGCTTACACCTCCTTCCTTTTTCCACATCTGACACCTGCGAAACTAGTGTTTCCCTCCGACCGCGCCCTCTTTAAACCCGGAGCACGGCGTCTCCAGGTTTCCCGCCAGTGAGTATTTACGACTGTGTCTGCCAAGTAGGCCTTTTTAGAGACTCCTTGAATATTGTACATAGATGTGTGCAATGTGTGTGGAAGTATTCGGGGATCATTTTCTTTTCTTTTTTTTCATTTGTTTTCTATTTAGGATTTTTCATTATGTCTGGATCGTGCTTAAACAACAACAAAAAAAAAAAAGAGAGAGACAGAATGATTGGACAAAGATGTATGATGCGTAACGGTGAAGTGAAGTGCGGAGGGATGTCCAGAGAGGCCGGACTGTCCGTGTGGCGATATCTCGCTATCCGAAGGAAAGCGTTTTTTTTTTTTTAAAGCTAAATAATTAATACATGAAGCCAAGTGTTGGTGGGTACCAAAACTTTTACACCTTCCACTTTGAGCTGCTTAATGCGTCCTTATTTAAATGAGACATTTGGAACAAAAAGAAGGAAAGAAAAAAAAACTTTAGTATTTTACATAAGCATGTAAGTTTCTTATATTCTAATATGAATTTAATTAAAGCTGAAATTTACAAGTTTCAAATTCAGAACGAAGACCCGATCGGTGGAAGCGAAATCCCCGCATCAGCTAAGGTCATCGCTATGGTTACGTCTCACCAGGACCTTTTTGATCCATGATATCGCTTTTACTTTTATACTATAAATACTGTATAACGTTCTTTTTTGCAGCAGGAAAGCGTAAAAAAAAAAAATACTGTTTGAATGTTGTAACCATGACGACAAGAATCAGCAAACATGGTGCTGTGTTATCCTAGACGTCGATTTGTGTTTAAGCTGTTTTAAAAGACAACCCAGAAAGCCGATCAGAGGACACGAGTGTTTTCCAACGTACAGCCGGCGTTGCTGTCTCACGAATCGCATCATGTGACCTAATAAAATATTTATTTTAACAGTTTATGACTGAGGCTTCATTCGCATTAGCGAGCAACTGCTGGTTTTCTGCGGACATCCGTAACAAGGAGCGGCTTTTCAGGATTTCAGCAACGATTCCATATTTTTGCGTTTTTTTTTTTTTTTTACACAGTTAAACACAACAAAACCAAACGATTGGTTCAAACACTTCGCTGGATAATATGTCGTCTAAATATTGTACGCGTTAAAGTTTTTATGTCCATTTACTGTTTGTTTAATGTATCGAGGCGTTCCGAATAATATTTAATAATTCTTAGGAGTTAAAAAGTCGCAGAAATTGTTCCTCTGATGAGCATACATGTCTACTACTGTTAGCTAGTGTGCTTAATTTACAATTATTTTGCTTTAAACGCTGTATCTAACTTCACATATCATTCACATGGCTAGACAGGCACGTTACATCAGCAACAAGCCCCACCCCTTCTGTCCTGTCCTGTCCTGTCCAGCATTATGATGTCGTCCAGTGTGGCGACATTTACATTACTCTTACGCCACATGTTCAATTCCAAATTATTATTTTTTTCCCCCCTTTGATCAGATTTGCATGTCATGACGGTTCACGTTCATAATTACACATTATCTTTTATCTGAAACTAATATGAGTTAAAAGATGTCTTATTTATGCAACAGCTCGTTTATTTCAAACAATGGCTGCGATTTTAGCAAAAAATACTAATTATTTATATATATATATATATATATATATATATATATATATATATGTGTATATATATTCTTGAGGTTTTGCTCCGGAGTGCAGAACAATGATCCCCGCGTGAAGTCGCATAAATTCCGATCTGCCCGTTCTGATTCAAGTCACATGACCATATGCGAAAGTGACTCGGATCCGATCTGGTGATGATAAACGTAGCCTTATAAAACCTACCGAAAGTGTGTGACTTTAAACACAGCTTGAGACTGATAAACGGTTTTACGCATCGAGCAGACGATAGCAGGTGGTTACATCATGATGTGAGGATAACGAGGTAACGCAGCCTCTCTGGACATCCACAGCAAAGCCGTTACGCTCACGTCTCCTTTAAGAGCAACGAGAAATCTTGAGTCAGGGTTTTTTTTTTGTTTGTTTTTTCTCTTCCTTCGTCATAGCCGTAGTGTTTGTCTTCTTTATTCTCCACGCCCGGCGTCTGGCTTTCTGATGCTAATAGCTTTGGGAAGCTCGACAGCCCCCCACGCCTTTTCCTTATCCCTGTGTGTGTGTTTGTGTGTGTGAATATGTGTGTATGTATAAAGAGAGAGATTGTGTGTGTGTGTGTGTGTGTGTGTGTGTGTGCACAAATCATTCAGTCCTCTATTGTGCATGAACTTTTGACTCCCCCAAGTCCGAGTTCATGAACTCTTTAACTTTTGACCGGACGCTCTGAATCCTAAAAGGGGCTGGGTCGTGGGAGGGAGGGGAGGATGTCAGAACTGGGCGGAGCTATGCACAGTTTGATCGACGTGTCCCCACCCCCCCAGTGTGAGAAGTGTGACCCGAAACCCGTCAGCGTGTTTTATGTCATGTTAAATATTAGGTTCAATTTTTTTTTTTTCATTATTATTATTTGTATACCTCTGCACTTTTTTGGCTGTGGTGACTCGAGTACTTAATTATCTGAACTGTATTTTTAAAGAAAATTTATACGATATTTACATGCAATATGCTTTTTAATTTGTTTGTTGTTGTTTTGTTTTTTTTCGTCACTATTATTTCACCTCGGCATGTACGTGACTGCAGGTTAGGCCCTGAGACTGTTATATTATTTTATTTTATTTGGTTTTTATGTTGGAATTCTTCCTGCGGCGCCTCAGAATCCACTACGAGCCTCGAAGAGCAAAACGTTTCCTCGAAGTGACGGAGCGAAACGCCGCCACCGCCGCACTGTGCACCACTCATCCGTACCTACACGTGTGAAGGAAGCTAAAGGAGCATTAAACACTAATCCTTTTTTTTTTTTTTTTTTTCCCCCCCTCCACATTCACCCGGACTTGACTCTCCTTAAGGATTCGCATCGTGGGATCCGAACTCGCGACCTTCTGATGTCACTCCACTTCACGTTCCCATCTACATGTACTGTATATACAGTTAACATCCAGGACATCCTTATTCTACTCACCAATCAATAATCGTAACGGTTGTTGCTCCTTCCTCTCCGAACGCTCTCGGTGCATTATGGGATAGCAGAGACTAAGAGAGAGTTTTTTTTTTTTTTTTTTTCTCGTGCCAGTCAGTGCTTGTATGTTTTTTGTGTTTAAGGATTAAACACATTTGGACGATTTTATTTTATTTTATTTTTTAATAAAAATAAAAAAATAAAACGGCCGCATGGAACAAAGTCGAAGCTTTGTGGGGGAATTTCAGTGCCACCATGTGGTCATTTAATGCAAGCGGGACACGCTAGGATGAACAATGTTACCTTTGTAATGTTTTTATCGCATAAAAAAAAAAAAAGTCATATGAATAAACTCATGGAGTCGTATACTCGTTCAGTGTTTCCGCTCGTCCTGTTCACACACTCCCTCGTGTACGTGGTGGATTTAAAGGTACAATAAATACATTTTTCCGAGTTTAAGGTGTCTATCATTGGCTTGCTTTGGTAGAATGTTTTTTTTTTTCTTCTTTTTTTTTTTTTGAGCTTTAAATGTTTCTGCCAAGCCAATTAGATTAGTGTTGGTGTTGCGTCATCGTAAACAGAGATGGGAAAGTGCACAAATCCTGCACTTGAGTAAATGTAGAGATTCTCTAGGGCAAATATGACTCAGGTGAAAGTAAAAGTTCTCCATTTACATGAGGAAACGTAAAAAAAAAAAAAAAAAGGAGTCTTGAGGAAAAGTAAAAAAAAAAAAAAAGGAGTCACCTTAAAATATGCTTATACACTGTACTTTAAATACTGACATTTTCACAGTAAACTTTCTTGGAGGATGTAGTGGAATAAAATCAAAGTATCCTTTAATAAATCTACTGAAGTAAAGTGCAGATAAATAAAATATGGAAAGAAGTAAAACTCGGTTCCCTTTCACCTCTGATAGTAAATTATGCCATGACAGACTTGTCTAAAACATTGTTAGTGTGGGGATTTTTATTTCTCTCTTTTTTTTCTTTTTTTTCTTTTTTTTTTTACATTAAAACAGTAAATGAAATGGCTGAATGGAAACAACTGATAAGATATATAAAACAGTGATTTTACAAATATCTGTTCTTGGAGGTTTTTTCAGTATCTTTAACTCATCAGTACTTAATTTTTGCAGTTTCAATACAGTCTTTGTTTATCTTGTTAACTAAATTATTTATTATAAGATTCATATCGTGCACAGATACTTGCGTGATATATTTTCATCATAGCACTGAGTCCTGTTTTAAATCGCATTAGACACACCGTTATCCATTTCAGTAGAAAAAAAATCTTGCATTAGATCCAGATTTAAGTGGCAGTGGTGGCTCAGAGGGCTATGGCACTGAGTTACTGATCGGAAGATCGGCGGTTCGATCCCCAGATCCACCAGGTTGCCACTGTTGGGCCCTTGAGCAAGGCCCTTAACCCTATCTGCTCCAGGGGCGCTGTATCATGGCTGACCCTGCGCTCTGACCCCAGTTACGCTGGGATGTGCAAAGAAGGAATTTCACTGTGCTGTAATGTATATGTGACAAATAAAGGCTTAACAGATAGGAGGCGTGGCCTGTTCTCTGAAGCAGAGACTGATAGTAAAATCTCTCTCAGTATTTGCACTGTGGAAATTTTCACCTGAGGACAGACCGTGAAGTTTGAAGGTGTGTCCAAGCTTTTGACTGGGAGTGTGTATCATTGATTTGATTCTCTCAGTAATTTCAAATAAAATGATAAGCATCGTTACTAAAATAACAAGCACCAAATTTAATAAAATGTAAAAATGTAAAAAATAAAAAAAAAAACTTCCAGAAACATCCGGGTCTAAAAAGTGAGTCCAAAACATGCAGTTCTTTGACTGTCCACTGGGGGCTGACTCCAAAAGTAAGTCAGTCTCCATAAACCCCATGTTAAAACGTCAGTTGGTCTCCATAGCTAGATTTCCCATTAATGACAACTGTATGTCTGTCAATTTTAACGCAAGTCATCAAAATTACAGGTGTCAATCCGCTAGCTGTATGCTATGCATCACCTTAGCTAGCCAGCTAACTGGAATCGTTGTAGTTAAACATGACACAGGAAATGTAGGAGTTGACATTTGGGACAACATGCAAGGTGTGACGGAGTTCAATCAGATGCAAAGTACCGTTATCATATAAATTAATGTTAGTCACCTTAGCATTTTAGCTAAACTAATAAAAAGGTAGCTAGCTTGTGGTAAATGAGGTAAATAGCCATGTGGTTGGGTGGAAACCCAACAGCCAGGCTCTGTTAGTTCCCCCGATTTGGGTATTTATGGTTAACTGTGGTTAAGGCGGAGTCAGTTCCTGCCAGACCCCCCACGGTTGAGCTTCATAACCGCATTTAAAGGGTGACGTCATGGAGGGTTTTTTCAGTTCTTTTATACCGTCTAGACAAACTTGAAAATATCCCACCTCATCAGATACATCTGAGGTAAGGAGGATTTGTTTTTTCCACACCATATATACTGTAGATAAATTGACACAAAGTTTTTATACTTGTTCAAGCTTACATTTTCATTGTGAATTGAATTAAGAATTGTCCGACAAATAATTAAATACCTGGAAGGATAGTGTTGGAAAAGAAGTGTGATATCAGCTGAGTTTAATATTGAAAGTAAGAGCATTTCTGTACACACAGTGTGAGAAATGACAGGATTGGGACTAAACAGCTGTGTATCCATAAAAAAACATCTGTTGGTGAGAAAAGTCTTCCGTTTGCTAGGGAGCATAAAGATTGGACATGGGCAAAGGTCATGTGACTCATCTGATGAGTCCAGGGATGAAGCGATGCTCCCATCATGCATAGTGTCCACTGTCCAGTACAAGCCTCTGGAGGCGGGGTTATGATCTGGGGTTGCTTCAGGTGCTCAGGTCTAGACTCAGCAACGTTATGTGGCAATAAAATGAAGTCAGCTGACGACCTGAATGTACTGATTGATCAAATATGATAAAATATTTGTGAGACTTTTTACTGTTTACTGAGTCTGTTTTTTTAACCCAGGCATTAAATATCATGTTTAACAAAACTGTGACTTCCTGCTAAATAAATCCTAAACTGCGCCAGGATCTCGAGTAGATAATAACATCTCCTGCATGTCCACTAAATATTCACCCTGACTGCATATTTGTATAAGATGTAAATTAAAATTTAAAAAATGATACGATTCTTTTTGCTTGGTTTACAGTGAAAAGCTCGAGACATTAAACTGATCTGAAACGAGTCTGTACTGATCTATCTAGTGCTGTACACTGAGCACAGCGGGATCTGACAAAACCTCTAAACAGGAAAACCAAAACAACTGTCGTGCTACTGTTTTTGGAGCCATTTCTCAGAATGCAAAAAGTGTTTTTTCCATGCTTAAAAAAATCTTTCCTAATTGAAATATTTCCGGTAGTGCACATGTTTCAAACCCTAATTATTTTTTTATATTTATTAATTACTGTACTTAGGATGGCTAGTTTTAATAAAATAAACTAGAAGTATATTTGACTTCATGTATGATTTTTTCTTCTTTTTAAAATTGCCTTTAATGCGGACGAACGGACATCATGTGAGCGGCTAGTGCAGCAGTGGTGTTCTGTCTCACAAACTTCAAATCTGACCTTCTGATCAGGTGTGGGTTTCCTAATGAGCGCCCGATGTGCTTCCTCCACTCGATTTGAACCATGCATGCAGATGTTTTATGATGTTTAAAGTCTCTGAATGAAATCATCTGGCCTTTTAGTAACAGCTGAACCTCTCATGTTATCATTTAACACAATTTTGAGAAATACAGTACCAGTCAAAAGTTTGGACAAGGGGTTAGAATGTATACTAACAGTACATATACACACACTCTTTTCAAGGTAAGATTTAAGTTAAAAGTCTAAAGTTAAAAGTGTGAAGTTGGGCATTTTTAATGTTTCCTGTTATTACTTCCAGCAGCCATGTTGGATTGATGTCACTTGCTAAAATGTTCCCGAGTACGGCATTTCGCACTAAGGGTGCATTACTTTAGTTTATCAAAATCCAAAATTCCTAGTAAGGAAGTAGAGGAACTGCTACTCATAAAATAGTTTTTTTTAAACGGGTTCTGGGTGCACATCTGGATACAAGAACAAAAGAAATTGTCCTCTTATGCAACGATGTGTGCAAACATGTTTTGCGTCATCTTTTTTGTGGTACATGCCAACACAAATATGAAATCTTTGTTCAAGCGCAATGTGTGTTTGTGTTGGTTCACATCATAAATACTAACAATCGATCAATAAATCATAATTCTTTATGAGAGCGTATTCATGAGTGCTGACGAGTGGGGTTAAACTCTCACTTTCTACACGAACGACAAGACAAAAGACATCAAAGAAAATCTTCAATATGCAAAATTTTTATTTCTTCTTACTGTACACAATTACTATCTCACAATGCTGAAGAACACATGCCGAATTATCAAAAGCAGAATCTTATCATTTACGAGTTTGATTTCTAGAAGCTGATAATTATGTCATGAGAGCGGCTGTTTAATTTGCTCACATGACAAAAAAGAGAAGAAAAAAAAACAACACACACAAGACAAAAAAAGCGAGAAGTATTTACAATATTTAACAAATTCACAGCAATCTGTTAGATATTATATTATAATATAACAATAATATTAACACAAATCAGACCTGCTTATGAACATTTTCACATTTCAACAATGAACATGGCTGAAATGAAAAAAGTAAAGAAACATTCATGGCTTAACCGTGTAACTTCTTGACTTTACATCTGCAGCTGGAAAAAAAAAAAAAAATCAACGAAACCAGACCAGCGCATGAGAGAGGCGACAAATAGTGCAAAAAAAAAAAATAAATAAATCATCAGCTGACCTGAAAATCCCTGCTGCTGGTTTCACTGGCATGAACTCAGAGAACCAGAATGCTTTTCGTTCTCTACGCTGCTCTCGAAGCCTTCACGTTCACTAGAACCTCATCACCGTCTTCAAACGGGGAGGAAGCAGAACGACAAATCATTAGGATTAAAGTAACGATGGTTTGGGTTCTCGGTGTTAAAAACGTCCTGTTTTGATTTACTCGTCAGCATTAAGGAGGAGGACGACAAGTTCCTCGTGGGTTCTTTGGTTTGTTCCTGCTTCCTTTTTTTTTTTTTCCTACAGGGGTTCTTCTACAAGGAACACTTCCAGAAATTCAACTAATTCAGAACGTTTCTAAAGAGAACACGTACAACCCTGCAGAACCCTAATCCTACACTAAAACTGTTCCCTCCCTCGACGGTTCATACAAGGTTCTTTGGATCGCTAATGATGTCAGCTTTCTAACTGGTTCCTACCTGGAACCTTTCTTCCAAAGTTTCTCTCCTTTCTGAAAATATGGTCTGAATTCGGTTCTACTTGAAACAATTCTAAAACTCATTCCAAGCAGAACCCATCCAGGAGAGAACCCATCCAAACTAACGTCTTCCTTTCAGAAAGCTTCTTCGAGGTTTCTTTGTATGGCTAATGGTTCTAGCTTTCCACTTGGAGAGAGTACATTTGAAAATTCCAACCGTTTTCCCTTTCAAAAATTGTCAGAGTTGAAACCTACACTCAAGGGTTCCTTCAAAGGGTTCTTAGGATTGGTCACGGTTCTAGCTTCCCCAAAAAGGCAAGTCAAAGCAATTCTATAGAACCCTACACCAAGTGCTTTTTTCCCTTTTTTGGTAAAGTTTCTTAATATACAACACAAAAGGTTCCCATTTTGTAGTGTGGGGTTCATCTTGGAACTTTTCTCAAAGTCCATACACATCATCATCATCTACAGAACCTTTAACCAAAGTTTCCTCAAGGGTTATTTGGATTTGTCACAGTTTTATCTTCCCAAGTGAGTCTTTGGAACCTTTTGGAGGTACATTGGTGTAAGGATTTATAGAAATGTCCTACGTTCTCCAAGAAGTGCAAACTGATAAACCCTTTAAGGGTGCTAGATCGAAGATGGGAATGTCTTCAAGAACCTCAGCATCTCAGGTCTGGTTTTCTTTAAATCTAGAACATTGAATTATTCCATACTCCGGGAACTTTCAGTGAATTATTCCATACTTTCAGACTTTTACAAACTCTTTTTTTATTTTTTTTCCCCCTTCAATTCTCATGCTTTGGCACGAACACAGAAAATATAAATAAGCAATTTATAAATAGATCAATCGAGTAAACACGAGCAGCTCTTATTCCTGAACGTTCCTGATTTATCGGCACTAAGACTACGGCGTTCCTACCGAACTTCATCACAAGTCGGAAATAAATAAAGAACCGACACTACGCTCGAGCAGAACTTCATGAAGCTGTTTGTCGCAAAAGTCACTCAGATTTTTCATCACTGAGCTTGAAAATGTAAACAGCAAAAAGCACAATGGAAACAAAATTACAAAGAGAGGAGAGAATTAGCTGGAAAAAACATCACATGGTGAAAGTCTAGCCATCCCCTCCCAACCCCCCTTGTGCACGCGCGCACACACACACACACACACACACACACACACACACACATACACAGTTGTTTACATGACAAGTGACAGATACAGGTAAAAGGCTTGTGTGTGTGTGTGTGTGTGTGTGTGTGTGTGTGTGTGTGTGTGTGTGTTTGTGCCCTTTGGTATGGATCTTATTTAGGAGGCAACGGGTTCTCAGGGTTACTTGGGGTCACGGCATCTTTGTAGAAGTTCTCGATTTGCTCTTTGTACATCTTCATCACCACCGGCCTCTTCAGCTTCATTGTGGGACCTGAGAGTGAGACAGCCAGAGAGTGAGACAGAAAGAGAGAAGACATTCTTAATTAGCCCATGCTTCATGATTCATATTTTTTCTTCTGCAGCAATCACTAAAAAGAAATAACTTTTATCTTTTCAGTGGTGAAATGCTGCCACCTGGTGGACTGCCTAGGAAGTGCAAAGAATAAAAAAATCTATTAAATGAATTCCTATAAATTACAGAGCTAAAAACATAAATGTTAATAATAAGGTATAACATGTAAATCTGGTTCAAAGGTCGAGCTGTGCTCAGGTTCCTGTCCGTGCTGTTAATGTAGTTGTACCTGGATAGATTACTCTAGGTGTGTGTTATATGTTATAAGGCAATAACATATCGAGTACATGAACCGTCTCACTGGATCACTTCATCTGGTCATGTATTAGTTTATTTACATTTTTATACAGTGCTTCATTTTTTAAAAGCATGGGGAACGAAAGTAGAAGAACATCACTAAGTGTAGAGTGGCAAGAGCAGCAGCTTGAATAGGAAAGGGAATAGTGTTCACACACACACACAGACATGTACACACACACACACGCAGAGACACTGACCGAGCTCTCCTCCGGAGATGGAGAAGTCCTTATCGAGCACGGTGAACTTCTGGATGCGCTGGGCGTTTGATGTAGCCCTGTCGTTCACTCTGTTAATCCCGTCCTGGATGGCGGAGTGGACGAGACGGTCGCGTCCCCCGCAGATCTCCGACACACGCGTGGACGAGCTGCCCAATTTCTTGCACCACTCCACAGCCTCGGGGGTGAGTTCGTCCTCCGGGGCGCCTGTCTCAGCGTTTACCTGGCTCTGAGAATGAGAGAGAGAGAAAGACAGGGACACAAGGAAAAAAAAAGAGAGAGAGACAGACAGAAATGTTAGACATGATCGCCTTAATGACAACAAACCTTACAACAAATTAATATTAATATTTAATATATATATATATATTTTATCTTAAATTTTTTCTAAATTCAACAAACTATTAGGCTTAATAAGTCTTAGGACAAAGACAAATGTCTAATTTAATAAATTATCTTAAGTAAACTGATATGAGGAATGAAGGCATTCTCAGTCTTTATGAGGAAACTGCAGTTCCCAAAATCCACCAGCAGGTGGAGGCACATCACAGACACTGTGTAGAATTTTGGCGTTAGAGCGGTTTTTTTTTTTTTTTTTAAATACTTTTCGGTTTAATAAATCACTCTGTAGGACAAATTTCAATCTCTAATACAAAGATCGAATTTATTAAATCATATGAAATGAGCTGAAATGAGGAAATGAAGGCATTCTCAGCCTTTAAAAAGAATTAAAGTGCAGTTGCTGAAATCCACCAGCAGGTGGAGACAGAAATCACAGACGCTGTAAAGTTCATCCTAACAGCAGCTTCTCTCATGTCGACTGCAGGGAATTTAATGGCCGCCCTAATGGCTGTAATGACCGTCCATAAAGATGAGATAAGTGCACAGTATTACAGTTCTCATTAGGTTTATTGGAGCGCCATAAAGTTTAGGGGTAAACAGATTTTTTTTTTTTGCCATATCAGGAGTTTGAAAAATCGAGCGAGGACATCCGGAGCCGGGACGACTTAAACCGAACACTTTCAGATCAGACACACATTGAGAGTGTGTGCGAGGAAATGAATGAAAATGAATCAACTTCCTTTTCATGAAACACATTCAGAACCGTGACCAGATGGCGCCCTGGTGTAGAACGGAAATGTCGCACAAACAAACGTCGTTGGTTCGCTGGTCTTCTTGTTTTACCACCAGCTTCTGGTCTTAATCTCGCTCATCTTCCTTTTAGGTTAAATCCTCTTTTTCCAACTTCCTAAAATACCTTTCACAGTGTACTCAACCTTTCCGAATTCCCACAAATTGCCCCTCCCCTGAAGGACAGAGCTGACAAACAAATGTCTTCTTCCTCTTCTTCTTGACCGGAGGGACATTAAGAGACAGCAACTCATGCTTTTATAACCTCAGGACTGGACTACTGTAATGCTTTGTATTATGGCATCAGTCACTCTTCCCTCCATCGCCTTCAACTTCTACAAAACGCTACTGCTCGATTTTTAACAAAATACCCCAAAACGCTCGCGTTACTCCTGTCCTTCAAGCTCTTCATTGGCTTCCAGGGAGTTTTAGACTAAAATTAAAGTTTTATTATTTGTTTTTTAATTCTTTTAATGACTCCAGCAGATGTAACTAAACTGGTTTGTGTCCGCAGCCACAGTCGCCCACTCAGGTTGTGGGACCAGTTGATGCTGGAGCCGTCCCGGTCAAAACGCAAACGCTGGAGGAGGAATCGGGCCCTAAAACTGTGGAATATTCTGCTGAATGAGCTCCGGTCTGTTACAGATCTTTCCACTTTTAAAATTAAATTAAAGACTCCTCTTTTCTCCCTGGCTTTTAACAGGGTTTTACTGGATTCACTGTTGTCCAATTTAACTGTTTTTCTTTTGCACTTCTTAATATGTGTAATAATTTCTTTTTTCCTTTTTTTTTTCCCCCCCCGATTTTCTCCCTAATTTAGTCGTGTCCAATTCCTCCCCGTAACTAGGGGGCTCCACATTAAGGCTACTACTACCACTCAGCCGGGAGGGCCGAAGACTATCACGTGTTTCCTCCGAAC
>JAQMYG010000039.1:2943616-2956969 GCA_030014215.1 Clariallabes teugelsi | reverse complement strand
GACGTTTCTTTTTTTTCTGAGTATGTGTGTGTGCGTGTGTGTGTGTATATATATATATATATATATATATATATATATATATATACAGGCATATACTTGTCCTGAGGTAATGTCATGAAAACTACGTCATTAAAACAGAAAAATCCGCGCGCGCTAAAATGGTTAATAATGGCGGCGCGAGGCTTTGAGCGCGCGCCGTAGCGGGAAACCACGATCAATCGGGTGTTACAGTGAAGGGAGAGAGGAGGGGCGTGGTCTTGTGGTGCGTTTGAGCCACGCCCCCTCTCCTCTTTCCCTAGTACTAAAAGCTCCCTGACGTAAGGGCGC
This sequence comes from Clariallabes teugelsi, assembly GCA_030014215.1. Classification (NCBI taxonomy): domain Eukaryota; kingdom Metazoa; phylum Chordata; class Actinopteri; order Siluriformes; family Clariidae; genus Clariallabes; species Clariallabes teugelsi. The sequence continues at coordinate 2,956,642 of JAQMYG010000039.1, read as the reverse complement.
GCGAGACAGGCTAGCAACAGTTGCCTCGAGACCCCTGCGCTCGCGCACCATAGCGACTGTAGTCGTGGAGACCGTTTCTTACCAACAGCGGCGGAGAGCAACAGCAGCAGCAACGGCGGAAACTGTAATCGGAGCTCGAAAGTGTGTGTTTGTGTGTGAGAGAGAGTGTATGTATGTGAGTGTGGGAGAAGAAACAAGAAAACGTCAGGAAAGCTGCGAAACACACGAGGTGAATGTTGGTTCTTGTCGAAATCTGAACTAGTTAGCTAATTAGCCAAGTTAGCTTGTTTTCACTAACTTAACTCGAGCGCTCTGTGTGTGTCCGAGTCGATTACGGTTTCCCCTTATTTCTCTCCTTGCTTTCTCGGAGTGTGTGTATATATATCTATGTATATATTTAATATTTTTTCCAAACTTGTTGTGTTGTTGTTGGTCCTTGTTTTAAGTTGTCTAAGCTAGCAGGTTCCGTGCTAGCCGGCGGTGGCTCCTCTCGTGCTAGCCGAGCAGCTAGTTTAAACTAGCATTAAACTAAGCCTGAATCCCAACCAGAGCCTGGACACGATTATATCACTAGAATATATGATTAATCATGTCCTGTCTCTTTAAATCGGTGCATTGGTGCACTTTTAATATTTGCATTTTTTATTTTTATTTTTTTCCTATAATGACTCCTTAACTTAAACACCGATGCTTTGTGAACGTCTTCTACACTTCCTGGATTAATATGATGATGATGATTTTCAGCGGTAGTAAATGTGCAGAGGAGAAAACAGACACGCTGAAGTGTTTCCCGGCGCAACAGGTTGTTTTAAAGCCGAGACTGATGGTGAGGAGAAGAGGAGGAGGCAGGTTTCAGCTTTCTGATCATTTTGTGGGTATTTTAAGCAGGGGGAATGTTTCTAAATGTCCCTCTGATCATCCTGAGGTTTATATTTTGTTTGAGATGCGGTTGAAAGATGAGAGAAAGTGCTTAACTTCAAGATTGTGTGATGCATTAACACAATTTGCTTAGGTTGCCTGTGTTTGTTCTGTTAAAACGAACGGCTATTTTCTGTTCCGGTGCTGGATTTTTTATCTATCTCCATCCATCCATCCATCTATCTATCTATATTTGTAACAATACATGCATAAACGTGTGTTAAAATGTTAAAACCCTGTCACGGTTAAATATTTCGAATCTGAGATTTGCTTATGGTCAGGGTTCCAGAGCGACTTCGCAGTAAAGCTGAAGACAGATTGAGGGGGGAAAAAAAAAAAAAAGAAAAGAAAGCTGAAGTGTTTCCCAGAAGCAACAGGTTGTCTTAAAGCCAGAGTGATCTGTAAAGAAGGACTGGACCGGGTTTTTTTTTTTTTTTGTTTGTTTTTTTTGTGGCTTTTAAGCTCAAACCTTTTCCTGCTAGTCTTTTGCTTCAGGTTCGATTTGCTGTCTTGTTTTTATCAGATCGGTTTTAAACCGTGGACCGACAGCCATAATGTGAAAATCTGATAGTGAGTTACTGTTGTGTGTTAACCCAAATCAACACTTCATGTTTGATCTCAGAGGAGTGTATGTATACCCTGATCCAGAGGTGTATTGATCCGATTCCGAGTATCGAGATCGATATTCTTTCGGTTACTAAAAGATCTGCTTCATGTAACACTGACTGGTTTTTACTCATACTGTTTGTTTGATCCTGTCTCATGTGTGTGTGAACGAGAAAGAGAGGATAATCCTTAATTACAATATATTATAATGATAAATGTGCAATATTGTAATGGTGGATGCATGTACAGTATGTATGTTAAAAATCAACGCATCACCACTTGATATATTTCCCGATGCCAGATTTTGGCTCGATTTCTAAGAATGAAATCGTTTTAAGCACCTCCTATTAAAAACCAGATCATTTTGGTCATTGTGCCATCTGAGGTACATCTTCCTTCAGGGGTGAACCGAACCAATACTCGCCATCAGTATCAAGGTTGTTTTAAGTTACTAAACCCAGGTTTTTTTTTTTTTTTCTTCTTAAAAATTAGATGAATTAAAAAAAAAATTTTTTTGTTGCGCCAGCCTCCTTGATTTACTTTTTTCCACGGCTCACCGATTCAAATCATTTTCCCATAACGAACAGTAAACACAGTTTAATATAATATTGCCTGTGCCTCTAATCATTCTTTCTTTCCTTAATACAAGAAAATATGACACGCAGTGTATTAAAATTCTTCACGCATCACAGTTACACGAGAGCCTGCATGAACCAGGGACATCAATGATTTTCTTTTCCATTATATTATTTCAGTTTTATCTGGGCATGTGCTCAATGTCTGTGTGCAAGAGTGAGCGTGAGAACGGGGACACGTGTGTCGTTACTCTGTGATTCGAGTACTTGTTAATCAATCAGGGTTATGAAAGAATGTGTTATTTTGCTGCAGTTTAAATAGTGGACGGTAAACCCGCATCTGTTTGTGCAGAACAACAAAATAAAGAAAAAGTTGTCGTTTTGTGTCGTTGGCGACTTTTTTTTCTTCTTTCTCACAGATAATGCTACATGGTGTTTACCGCGTGGTTAAACGAACACCATTTAGTCTCAGAGCTGTTTCAGACCACGAAGAATTTCTAAAATTAAGATTGCTCACCATCTGGACAGCAGTTTGTATGAAAATTCGTAACTCGAATGTTCATAAGTCAGGGATTTACTGTACAGGATTAAAGTAAAAGTTTTATTATATATATTTTTAACGAGTAAATGAACAGGATATCAGCTGCTCAGAATACTTCCACTTTCTTTCTTGACATTCCCTGCAAAACAAAATTGCTTAGCTGGGCAAGTATTTTTTTTTGTTCCCTTTTTAAATAGCACTTTACTTTCCTCTAATGGTTAACTCGGCACCCTTTCGAGGGCTGCTTTAAGACAAGTGTGTCCTTATTCTGGACATTCAGACAAGGTTACATAATTCTGCTCCCTTGAGTTAAAAAAAAATAAATAAATAAAATTGGGGGTAGAGGAGAACTGCCAAATTTCAGTCCGCTCTGACATCGTGATCAAGATAAAGAGCCAACGTGCTTTAAAACTTTTAACATCAACCCTCTTGTATGTAGAGGACACATGAGTTTATTATAAGAACCACCATTATTGCACCGCCGGTGACATTTTCTCCCGAGATAATCATCTTTGACTCCAAGCAGCAATGCCGGCACAGATTAAATTACGCATTATGCTTCGCGCGCAGATCTGACAGGCTCGCGGGGAAACCTGTTGGGCGTCCACATCCGTGACAGCGGTTCGAGCCCGCTCATCCAAGCCCTGTCTTTTTTTTTTTTTGCCGCTCATGTTACACCTGAGCGGTGGAAAGCGCCTTAATGAGCGCTGCTTGTGACAATGGCTCACGGGCCAGGTGTCGCCTCTGCCTCGCTATTGATCCCTCTTTATCAGCGAGCAGCCGTGCCTCTGAAAGCCGCACCGATAATGAGGGTAATTGCCGTGCTGAGAGGGAAAGAGAGAGAGAGGGAGTCAGGCTAATGAGACGCTGTGGTCCTCTCTCTCTCTCTCTCTCTCTCTCTCTCGGCCCGGCTATCTCCTCTGGGCCGCTAATCACGTTAGGACAGCTCTGATCCACTCATTAACGAGAGGCTCCGGCTGTCGGAGAGATCGCTCTCCAGGGCCGAGGGAGCTGACTGAGGACAAGTTTCTTCATGTGTGTGTCAGGTGCGTCGGTGATTTCTGGATCGCTGGAGCAGAAAACTTACTCCTGACTCTAAACGAGTCTCCCCTGACGTGTGACACGGCACCCGGCTAATGTTGTCACAGGTCTACTTCCAGGCAGGATCAGCCGTCCCCGTTGAGGACTGAATGATTCATGGTGTCAGAGTTAATTATTGATGGGGGTCAGACATTCTCATCCTAGCCAAACTCGCGTCCAGTTAAAGGGTGGAAAGAGACTCCAATTTGGACGATACATCATTTGATCATTTTTCAAATCCTCCTGGTTCAACCCGCCCCCGCCCCCGTGTCCCAATCAGAGGGTTCCTGGATTCTGAACAGAGTTAATAAGTTATCGATCATGTAAGGGATTAAACACGACTCCTAGAGGAGAATAATCAGCGATGGAGTAGTGTGACGAAGTGGGGTCACCGGGGTACAACGCTGAAGTTGAACATTTTCCTAGAAAAGCATCTCAAAGTGTTTTCGGTGATTGGAAAGTTAATACCGCTTTTTATCTGGCACGAAAGGACTTGTTAGGTTTTTTTATTATAGAAACCGTTGTGTATTTACAGAAAGTACATCCATCCATCCAGATAAGAGAAACTTTAAATGTAGAAACAACAAACTGTGTAAATGACGTTTGTTTTTGGCCACTATGAGCCCTCCGGATCAGCTTCAGTCAAATTCTAATTTTATTTGTCCCATACACAGTACTATATGCAGTGAAATGCTTTACACGACCGCAAGTGACCTTAGAAGTAAAATCTTATTCATAACAAATAAATATGAATAACAAAAAATACAATGGAAAAAAAATTTTGCTAGGTAAAAATAAAGGTATTTCAGTACAAATAACAATAAAAATACTGCAATAGAAAAATTATGGAAATTTTGTGTAAATAAAGAAAAATGACTGGAGGGTGTGTGCAAATATGCATGAAAGTGACTTATTATTGAAGTGACTTGTGTGCAAAATCTCCTTCAGATTTTTCACATCATGTTCAGCCTGAAGATTCTCTCCTTTTTTTTTTTTTCTTTTTTAAATCTTTTGGACGCAGCGGGGCCATCCTAAACGAGACTCCACCCGCTGAGACAGTACAAATGTTTCATCATAGGAGTTGTTGAGTCAGAAAAACTTTGTCCTGTTTACAGCTGCAGCTAATGATTGTCCTGATAATCTCTTTTATTATTAAAACAGATTATCTACTATTTGCTTATGAATCATGTAATTACTCAGTGGCTCTTATGTAGCTAGATTAAGATTTGTTTTATGTGCTAAAAATGACAAAAATCAATACTTCTTTAAAAAAAAGTTTTTAATGAATTTCATTGCTAAAAAAAATTCCAGTGTTATTTATTTATTGTCAGAATCTTGCATCCATGGTTAAACAAAGTAGTAGCAATAAAATGTAACAGTTGTTTAAAGATGTCTGATGTCTGTGAGGTGTATAAACGTTTTGAGATCAGCACTGCTGCACACTCAAAATCGCAGCTTCTGATTGGTGGACAAGTCTGATAGGAGCGCAGCTTCCGATTGGTCGATGAGTCGGATATGAATGCACGCTCTGATTGATTGATGAGTCAGATAGGAACTCGAGCTCTGATTGGTCAGCGAGTCGGGTAGGAGTGTACGCTCCGATTGGTCGACGAGTCATGATTTTTATTTATTTATTTTTTAACCTGCATGATGAAACAACTGAGACATTTCAAAAGGTTAGAGAGCTATAACTCACCGAGACGAGACTCCCATCATCCAGAGCGCTTACCACCCCCCCGCCCCGCCAGACACGGTCTGCCTTGTGAATGTTGCAGTTTACACAATTTTTCCGAGTGAAAAGCGAATCCCCTCCAACATGTTTTGGAGGTTTTGTGGCGTGAAAGTTTTGCCATCACACCGTTTTTCACTTTATCCGGTAGGCGGTAATGCCTACAAGTCAGAGCAACTAATCGGCAACTAATTTGGTCATTAATTTTAATTGACTACTTTGATCATTTGTTTGTACTCTTGTCCCATTTGGAAGAGAAGGTTTTCCAATTACTCTATAGTTTTCCAGTTAGAAAAGGAGGTACTGAAAAAAACAAGCAGTGACATGTGATGACATCTGATGAAGTCCTGTGTTGTGATCGTTTTTGTTTTTAGACGGTCTTCAATTCGTAACCTGTCAATACCTCAATTTGTAATTCATTCCCTCTTGGTTTATTATTATTTTTTATAAATAATAAATCCGATAGATGCCACATCGGCATGCGGATAATTTTAGGTCGCTAATTATTCGTGTATTTAAATTAAGAGTCAAAGCCTCGGGCGAGCTCAGAATCATTTGCTCACTTGTTTTGACAGTTTCTGAACCAGGCTGCGGAGTCTGAATCAGCCTTGTTAATTCCGTCCCACACGCCCTGCGCGAAAGAAAAGAAAAGAAAGGAACGGGAATGAAAGTGCACGCCAGCTGAAGCAGAACAGCTGCCGTGTTTACATGGCAACTCGATACACAAATACAGGCTGAGTAACGGAAAGACCGGGGCTGCCCTCAGGCCTTTGGCCTCCAGATTTTAGAGCTGTTTTTTTTTTTTTTTTTTTTTTCCCCTTTTATTTTTAAAAGAGGTTATCCTTTTTCCTTCTGCCAGGCGCGTGGAGCCGTGGCATGCACAGGCAGGTCAGAGGGCAAAGGTGTGTGTGTGTGGTGATATGGCGGCGAATCTGTCGTGCAGAAGCCGGATCCATCTTTTATTCCCGTAATCCCGAGGCTGAGCACTTTCGTCTCCTTTAATCCACCCTGAATCAAAAGCCTTCGATACGTCGTTCAGCACCGTGGAATTTCTTATCGCCGCTCGCCGAATATAAAAACTCCCTGCCGAAGAATTCCGAGCAGCTCGTTTAGTCAGCGCACGGTACGTGGAACGATAACATCGAAATAACGAGGGTGTAACCTCGAACTTTCAGTCTCACCTGCTCGCGAGATCATTAGCAGTCATGCCCTCTCAATTTGTACATTTATTTACTTGAAGCCTTGGCTTGTTTGTCTGGTCTTGTGGTTTGCTTTGCTCAGCAATGAGTGTCAATAAAAAAAATTAGATGACACGTCTAGTAATAACATACAACTGTAAAACATGTGGCATGACATGTATAGTGTATGTGTTTGTTGTATCTCAGTATGTAGTGTCTTACACAGTATAAAATAATTACATTCACTCGATAAGGTAGGATACGATGGGTCTGAAAGTCTGGCAGTGCAGGGGTTCGAGCACACGACCTTGAATGTAGGAAGACTTTATTGACCGCAAAATGTATGCATAATCATATCGTTTGTTCTGGCTCCTTATTAACGCTTTTGTTTGTTTCCTTTTTAAGTCTGATGTTGTATGTCTGATTGTCTGAGCCAGCATCAGTAAAATATGACAGGAAGTAGAAGTAGGCAGATACTTAACAAACCGATTAAATCTGCTCAACCGTCCAAGGCGACACTATCTACAGGTGCGGGGTTCAGCTGTATTTGACCACAGCTCTGTGATTGTGGCGTCGTCATCAGGGTCAACTGTAACCCTACACCGCGGCAAGTTGTGAACAGAGCTCTGATCTCAGACTGACAGCTGCACCGAGTTCCCAAGGTGTACATATAAATGTATATATATATATATATATATATGTGTGTGTGTGTGTGTGTGTGTGTGTGTGTGTGTGTGTAAGTGTGAGCTTTGGGAACGCCTGATATGGCTCTCGATGAAATGTTTAACTGTGTATGCGTGTGCACTATGGCTGTATTTAGCCCAGTCTGTAACACCACTCGTCCTCAGCTGGCTTACCGCCGTCTGTCGAAGTATTTCCTTGTTGTTGAGTCAAATCAACTCTATTCACTTTGGGACTTTAAAGCACTGTCTGATGTTTTTTTTTTTTTTTGAGCTGTAGAATCGACTCTCGCACTTTTGCTCAATATGTATTGAATGTTTACATAAACAATATTTCTCTAAAATAATTGCGCACAATCTATGAAAAGAAAAACATTCGTATAGAGATCTGGACTCTGCTGTGACAATAAAACTAATGTTGCTGCTACATACTGCACAACAATATTCTCAATTTCCATTTAATTTATTAGTATATGCATTTATTTATTTAACCTTTTTTCTACTTTCTGCTTCTTCTTTTGGTTCGGCTATTAGGCAGCAAATTTTCAGTTTATATTTATTTACACGCATTTTGTACAGATGTTTACTCAGCCTGCCTTATATATATATTTTTTTTATTGATTTGAATTGCACTTTATTTTTATTTTTATTTATGCATGTAGTGGTTCAGCTCAATGTAAAATTAAACAAGAGAAGAAAAAAAAAAAAGGTTTCTCTCCTCAGATTTAAGTGTTACAAGATTTCAGTCTCGTCTACAATCGGTTCAGTGCTTTACTGCGTGTGAAACGATGAGCCAATCGGTGCTCCTTCCTCATCCAAAGTCAAGTCTGAAGTGATGACTGGATCGAGAGAGCTGTTTGTTCTCACAGAGGAAGCAGAATTCCTTCCTAGAAACTCAAGAGAGAGGTAGAAAGAGAAACGATCAGATTACGTGTTTACATGGCTAATGTTTACCTTCTGAGCTGATGATCCAAAAAAAAAAAAGGTGTGCGTATGTCAACACTTTCTGACCAATCAGAATCCAGCATCGCTGTGATCGAATGCCGTAAATGTAAAAGGATCTATACGGTATATCATAGAACGCATTTGCGTCGCATGGCTAGCTGCACTATTAGGATGTCCCTGGATATGGGTGTGAGAAAAAACTGACACTTCAAAGCGTGTGTGTGTGTGTGTGTGTGTGTTATCAGGAGCGCGAGGTGTTTGTTTGAGGTGAGACTGTGGAAACGGCTGCTCTCAGCTCAGACGCTGAGACGGAGGGAGAGGACGAGGAGAGGTGCTGATTTATAGTTTCAGTCGCCCATAATACATTAAACACCTGTAGCTTTGTGGGCTGATATGAATCAATCCTCGGTTGTGGCCTTGTGAGTGGGATCCAGCCGTGATTCATCTCTCTCTCTCTCTCAAGACGAGCTTTAAACATGCTTCAGCAACAGGTAAAAACATGCCACGGAAGGAAAATGTTTTTCCCGCACAGACTCACCCTGACTGCAACCTCCCCTCATCAGCGCGTTCTTTACATTCCACCTTGTTTGTATCATAGCTACACAACAGCTAATTAAATTTCCTGCCACTACCAGCACACCGAGGGCCTTAGATTTGCATGACAATAGTCTCTCTCTCTCATTTCAATGTTTTGACTGTAAAGACACCTCCTTTACACAAATGCAAAAAAAAAAAACATTTAAGATTAAATTATTAGTCACTTGTATCGTAAAGCACAGTTTCTTTGTAAATTATTAAAAAAAAATTTTTTTTTAATTCTTCGCCCGCATATCCCAATCAGGAAGCTGGAGGCAGAGCGCAGTGTCAGCCAAAATACATCGCCCCCTGGAGTGGCAGCTTAGTGGTGCTGGGGCTCGAACCCCCGACCCTCCAATCGGTATCTCAAAACCTTAACCAATTGAGCCATCACTGCTTTACAGGTCGTCCCGACTTACGAAAGTGCTCCCGGAACAGAACTCGTTCGTAAGTCCGATTTGTTCTCAAGTCTGACAAAGTGAGTTTTATACGGCTTGGACATGAATATATAATGTAAAGCATACCAATCCACTTGGCTAAATCTGTCCCCTTTCCCCACACTGCCATCATGTGGCCATAAAACGTAACCTAACGTAATGTGCCATAGAAATGACGAGACAGTGTTGTCTCTGCACCTTTAAATCATGAGGGGAATCCCGGACACCATTTTGTCTCAGCTGTTTTCCACTGTATTGCACTGTGAACTCTGTTTGGTTGAGAATTTTATGCATTAGTTTACACATTGAAAATATTGTATATAACTGTAAATATTGGTATTTGGTGCACTGCAGTGTTTATTCTTTTTTTTTACGATACATGTGAGCTACTTCTGCGATTGAATCAGAAGTGGAACCGCGGTTCGTTTGTATCTGCGGAAATTCGTAACTTGAATGTTCGTAAGTCGGGGACTACCTGTATTTAATTAATTAAATAAATGCTTTGGAAAGATCTAACCTATTGTCTGGACAATAAGTTAATCCCGATTTTGTCTCCGTTCTATGAGAGAATTCCTGACTCTGTCAGGATTTGATTGATTTTTATTTTTTTTTTATTCTTTAATTGTTGAATTATTCTCCAGACTTGTATTCGCACTGGGTTTTTAAAAAAAATTTTTTTTTTTATTGGTTAATTACCCTTTTTTTCCCCCCTCTAACAGCAGCGCTGACAATTCACAGGTATGATTCTGTTTCACAGTAAAAAGAAAAAAGTATTTTATTTATTGATATGGTGGAAGGTTTTTTCATTTTTAATTTTTAATTTATCTGTAACATTTTTTAATGAAGTCTTCCGTGTCGATGTTAGAACAGCCTCAAAACCTGCAGTGTAATTCAAGGGTGAAAAAAGACAGTAAATGCGGGAATGACGTTTATAGGTGCTAGAACAAAAGCAAGAATTTTGGTTATGTACACAGGATGTATAGATGGACTGAAAGTGTGTCAGTCTTTAATAATAAACTGTGTAACAGGATCAGTATAATAAAACATGTTATTCTAGGTAAATACGGGTTGGCATAAGTTACACCATGTTATTTTCTATCTTGTGTAAACAATACGCCAATTTGGAAACTACTATAACACTGAGGGGTAAAGCGCCGCATAGTTGGCACAAAACCATAAAAATTGTAATTAAACGTGATTTTTGATTCAATTCAGTTTCATTTCTATGGTGCTTTTAACAATAGTCATTGTCGCAAAGCAGCTTTACAGAATAAAAAACAAACAAAAAAAAGCATATATGGAAATGAGTTTTAAAAGGGTATGGAAATATGTATAAAAATTAATTACATTTGTCCCCGATGAGAAAGCCGAGGGAAAAACTCCCCGAGATAAGGGATACCTTGAGAGGAACCAGACTCGACAGGGAACCCGTCCTAATTCGTGTGATATCAGATAGATGTAGCAGGGAGTGATTTGCAGTTGTTAGGCGGCTGAAAGTTCAGTGCAACAATCCATGTATTTGGAAACAAACAGTATTTGTTAAACTTGGCGTACTAACATGACCTAAGAGGGAATTAGCTGCTAACAGTCCGCAGGATCTTTAACTCTTAAGCGTGTGCTCTGGGCATTTTCATCCTCCGAGTGAGACTTTACTTCCATTAACCGTTTAAATGAACAAATTATGTTCAAGAGCTTGTCAGAGTACCTCATTTTTTCCGAAATAACTGCAGTTAATTATCTTTAAAAAAAAAAAAAAAATTTTTATAAACACTTCAGTTTAAGATGATCACATTCAGCGAGTTAAAGTTCCTCTCGAGTGAAACAATTTTCCTGCTGTAACATTTAATATCATTTATTTATTTTTTGCAGTCCGCTCTACCCCTTTTAAAGACCTCTGTGTCGTTAACGTGTGCGAGCGACGCATGGAATACGGTAACCTCATTACACTGTAGGCCCGAGGTCACTAGTTCACTCCTCCTTCCAGTTCCTGCATTAAGCACCCGGACTAATGCAGAGAGTGCTTTCCTCCGCCCATACCGACATCCTGTGCATTTATCCTCAGCCCTCGAGGGCCATGTGTTTGCAGATTCGTCTCCTTCGCCTATGAATGACCATTCAGGCCACATCCAGAGTCTGAATAGACGGGGAAGTGCCTCTTGTTGATTCGCACCCCGATCGACTCCCGCTCCACAGCAATTGTTATCACGTTATTGTAGGGGAAGAGCGCGTCAGAAGAACGAGCTTTAGACACAGGGCAAGGCTGTCATCACGGCAGGGTGAAACTCGTACGTTGTCGAACGTTCTCAGATAAATCGCAGAACGATCTTGCAAGCGTCTAGCACGAGGGGGAGGTAAACACGAGAGGTTTCCTTTGAAGGGTTTTGGCTCAAGAGCTTCGCTTTCTTTAGCTTTATTTTTTAATTATTATTTTGTTTGTACCTTTTTAAAAAATGTTTTTTTTATAAAGTTGTCCACACCCATCATCAGTCGTATCTCCTAAACGTTAGTGCTCATTATCATTCTGACATGATAAGTGTATTGATAAGAGACAGTATTACGGTATCTTTCGCACACACATGATAAAGAGATCATCCCTTGGCTTTGGTTGCTCGTACATGTGGGGTTGTGTAACAGGTGGCGTGTATTTATTTATTTATTGATTTATTTATTTTTAGTCTGTTTGATTGCTAATGCATAAAAACAAAAAAGCAGTTCTCAATAAGAAGTTATCCCGTCCAATCAATTGAAAGAGGCAGACGCCCCTTTTATCTTAAAAACACGCTGGCTTATCAGATACGTACGTGTTCAGACGTACATCACCTTTGTTTCTATGAACTGTCCTCATAGGACACGTCATATCAGTTTAAAAAAAACATAACATAGAGGAAATGTTCTAGCTGTTACTGTTTTCCTGTATGCATTAAATCTATAACGTATAAGGTTTACATGAGAAATGTTTGTAAGCTGTAATAGAAGTAAATAAAAAAAAATTGTTAAAAGCCTTATAACCTCTGGTGCTTTTGTAGTGCGCATGTATGAGGAGGATTTTTTTTTTTCCCCTCCTCTCTGGGTTGACACGGATGGTCACCTTGGAAACCGCTGTAAATAATGTCGTCATGCTTCTTGCCCAGCACGTTCCAGAGAAATTCCCAACTTTCAAGATTTTAACAGCAAGTCATGCTACGACTTTATGGGTCTCTCCAGCGCTGGAAGTGTGTTCCAGCGGGTCCACAATACATGCACAGTTTTCCGTTATTACAGTAACTTATTTCACCCCTCATTTAAAAAAAAACAACTCATGTGGATCACCATAGATTGGTGGAAGGCATTCACAGAGGGCGTTTTCACATCAGCAACATCCGGATTGTTTTCAGAGAACGGTTGACTCTGAAGTTTATATGTAATGTAGTCTGATCACACAGTTGGAATCAAATATGGAAGCCAGTCGTACCTGAACACGAAAGTAGATCGTTATCAGCGCTGTCGGGCTCCTTTTGAAATCTCAACACTCGCCAAATATCATTCTCTGAAATGTCATTCTTAAATTTTTTTTTCTTTACATATTAGGCATAGCGTGAAGATTAACTTCCTTGTTCTCTTTTTTTTTTAATGTCTTTTGTTTAATGTTTAATGCCGGCTCACAATCCAAGTAGGTGCATACTGCCACCTGCTGTATCGGAGAGTGTAAGGCTGAATCCCATTTCTACCCCTTACCCCTCCACATAGCCCTACCCCTCCGTTTGGCGCGTTCACGTGAAGGG
>JAQMYG010000039.1:2915146-2928082 GCA_030014215.1 Clariallabes teugelsi | reverse complement strand
GAAGAAAGAGACGGGTGGAAAGAGGCTTGAAGAGACGGAGTAAAAAAGTTAGAGATTTTAAAGGAGGTGAGAGACGATGAGGAAGAGGCTGGGGGTGGGGGGGGATTGACAAATAGTCCGAGAGGAAGACTGGGGGGAGAGAGAGAGAGAGGGAGAGAGAGGAGGCGGCTGCCATCACTTCCGCTTCTCAGTAATTCATCGGCCTCGTCGTATCGCATCTCACGGGCACAAAGCAGCCCCTCGTTACCATTCGGCCCTCGGGAGCCTTTAGGAGACCTGAAAGGATGCCTGCTTCCTCTATCCTTCCTTCTCTCTCTCTTCTTTTTTTTTTTTTTTTTTTTTTTTTTTTTTAAACCGGTTTTATCCTGTTCAGGCAGTTTGTTCATCGATTTGCAGCCTAATAAGCGACATGGAAAGTTTCCGAGGCAGGCGCTCGCTCGTTTGCATTAGTCTCATTATTAGCATGAATTACACACACAGGCTTTTGCATTTGCGTTTGCATGCATCATTCTGTGTGACTCAGAGAATCTCAGCCTGACGCTTAACCCACATCTCCTTAATCACTGTTTTTTTTTGTTTTTTTGGTAACGTGTTTGTCTGCACACACTGACTGACTGTGATGAAATTGCTCTGATCTTGCTACAGCTAACAGAATGATTGCCTTTTTTTTCTCTTCTGTTTTTGCATCCCTTTTTTCTCTTCCCTCTTACCTTCTTCTGCCCCTTACCTGTTCTCACGCCCCCTGTTTCTCTCCCCTTCCCTCCTGGTTCTGCATGCCCCTTCGTTTTTTTTTTTTCTTCCTCTCTCTCTCTCTGTCTGTCTCTCTCTGTCTAGCTTGAAATGGCGATTGAAAACCTCCAAAAGTCTGAAGGCATTGCTTCTCACAAGAGCATCCTGCTCAACAGCCATGTAAGTCATCTGAGCAACTTTATTCAGAGAATAAAACGAAAAGGAGCCCGAGTGCCGTCTCAACCTCACTCCTTCCTTGCTGCCCTTCTGCTTTGCCAGTCGCCTCTTTTTACTGTGGGAGTTTCATTCTTTTATTATTATTTTTTTGGACCGCATGTCTACATAGCTGCTTTTTGTGTCGCCTCTGAAATCATGCGTCTGACTGAAATTCTACGATTTCATCAAATCTCGCACACGTTCCAGCTTCATTTCAAAACTTTTGAAACTTTTTACCTCTCTAGTTATGACCTGGAGCGATGTCGCTGAGGTCGAGGCACTAAATGTCAAAGTCATAATTTGCACGCCGCTCCCAACAGCGCTGACTTTTCTCCAATTTTAGCCACGCCCACTTAAGGTGCAAACCCGCCTACAGGTAGAGATGCAGAAATCTAAAGCAATAAAATGGATGCACATGCAGATTAGTGGCCTTGCATCGGGAGGCCTTTAACGAATAAACGCGCGGCGCAGCGTTTTATATACTGCGCGTGATCGGCTCTCGCGATAACGTCACGGGGTCGAACGCTAACCGCTGAACTATTTTTTAAAAATTTTTAAATTTTAAATTTATTTTTTTCCCCCCATTTCCCTACGCCGTCTTCTTTGTCGGGAAACATCATGATGTGAATAAAAATAAAACATATTTTATCGGTTTAGGTAGCCAACAGAGATACAGTCATGTGTAAAAGTTAGTGCCCCCTGTTTTTACATTGACATTTAGGCGTTTGGGAGATGGTGTTATCCAGACCGACTTTGAAAATTGCTTTGAAGTTTTATGTCATTGGATACATTCTTACACTGGGGTACTAGGTCGCTGACTATAGGTACTATCGGTAAAAAAAAAAAAAATCATTAGATCTTAGTAATAGGTTGATGGTATTTGGCGGACACACTTATCTAGAGCAACTTTTGACTTGTGACATTTTATCTCCTTGTACATCTGAGGGGTTAAGGGCCTTAATCAAGGGCCCAACTTGATTGTGCTTGGGTTTTAACGCGATAACCACTGAGCTACCCCTGTCCTGTATTTGGTTATAATTATAAGCATTAGGCAAATATAACATGAGATGAACATTTGTATAATATTTTATTTATTTAACAAAAATTAAGCCTCAAGTAGCTTTTACACATGACTGTACTGAAGAAAGATATTAATTCAAAAACATTTACAACATTTATAACCAAACCAGTCGATACTACCAGCAGAACGTTCACTAATTATGGAAATTCGCTTGCACCGTTATTCTAATTTGCTTAATTCCTTGTAATAAACAACCCGCACGTCCCTGCATGTGATGTCCCCCAAGACGAAGAGACCGTAAATCCCACTTAATTTCCTCTGATTGGTGACACGTAATCCATTCTGCCTCATTGAAAACGATCAGCTTCAGTCAAACGCTTCAAGTTTCATCAACCGGCTCATAAAGCTTAAGTTTAATCATGGAGAAAGATGTCCCACCGAGGGCCGTCCAGGCGGTACAGGTTTAGTGCTAGGACGCACGTCTCCGTACCCCCGGTTCAGAAACCAGGTTTGAGCTTGGCAGTACACCGATGTAAACACTTCCAGCATGGCGGCTTTTTAACTAAACGACAGAGCTGCGTTTCAGGTGGATAATGTGTGCGGGCTGCCATTTTTAAGCTGTTAACGTGTCAAACTGTCCTGGTTTTTTCCAACATAAGACAGTAAAAGTTTCTTCTGAAGCTCAGGTGTGACCTGATGTTGATGATGTAGTATGTTTATATACCGATCTGCATAAAAGGATAAAATGGCGCGCGATGCTACTATGTGTCAGAAGATGAAATGGCTGAGATCTTTACATCAAAGAGAAGCAGGCTGCAAAAGAAGGAGCAATATACACAGCGTCTACCTTTGAAAGCAAGTAACCTGGTAAACATTATACAAAGATAATGTTTACACACGGTTCAAGACGACTGAGGCCGTGTGTGGAGAGCAGCACATGACTTCAGCGAGCTCTGAGGCTTCCCTGATCCTGCACTCCTCTCAGAGTCGCTATTAAAAATACTTTCCAAACAAACCTCTCCATGAGAAGGTCATTGCAAATGTTCCACGATGCCTCTGATTGATTTAATACGAAATACGTTCACTCATTTTTATCAAGAGTCACTGTTGAGCACGATGAGGATTTAGGAGCCGTGTTTGATCTCTTTTAGCTTTAATGCTTTTAGGAATGAAATTTTATGTGCTTTAGATCCAGTGTGAAGTTGTGACTTATGTTTCTGGCGTGACGTTGTATGTTATGTGCAGCTGCAGTGGCTGTTGGATAACTATGAGACGGCGGAAGGAGTGAGTCTGGCACGCTGCTCCCTCTATAACCACTACCTGCGTCACTGCCACGAGCAGAAGCTGGATCCAGTCAACGCCGCCTCGTTCGGCAAACTCATCCGCTCGGTGTTCATGGGGCTGCGGACGCGCCGTCTCGGCACCAGGTCTGTCCGCACGCACGCAAATACGTACAACACGCACATCACTACACGATTATAACTGCTGATTTGTAGTTTATCATTGCCTTATGTTTATCTAAGGAGTCTCCAATGTAAAAGTAGGGATTCACTAAGGCAAATTTCACTCAAGTAGAAGTACTCCATTAACTTGTGTACTTGAGTAAAAGTACTGAAGTACTTTTTATCAATAATCCAGAGCTACTACACACCACCGTGGTTAGGTAACGCAACGCCATCTGGAAAGGCAGTGAAGTAAAAGTACAGACGTACAGTACATTTGAGCGGAGTGAAAGTAAAAACTGTGCTCTAATAAAACTCCTCAATTAAGGTAAAGATTCCTTACGTAAGTGCAGCAACGAAAAACCAATTTTAAATGTATATATCAAAAATAAAGAGCAATGGGAAGGGAATCATTGTCTAAATAACAAACTACATGAAATAAATCCCGATGTTGGAACAAAACAAACATTTACTTTTTATAATCTTTGGGATTGAGTCATTTATACAAGATGAAGGAAAAAAAAAAAAAAAAGTTTTACCATCCAGAGAAAATTCACCACCGTGTTCGTCATCACGTAAAACCATTCTGTCTGTCAAGCATATATGTTTTACTCCTGTGAGGAACTTTGTTTTATTCTGTTGACACTTTTGAAAGGGAACTTTTTAAACCAGTAAATCCAAATTTAGTTTTAAAGTTCTTTAAAAAAAAGATCTTAAACATCTAGTTTTAATATCGAATAACAAAAACTGACTCTTGCCATGAATATAGGCGTAGGAGCTGGCATGGCGTTAAAAAAAGTCAAAGTACAGTACCGAAGTACACATACTCGGTTACCTTCATAACAGGCCGAGGTAAAACTCTAACATTAAACAGTTCATGCTTTTTTGAGTCTCGTGACCGGGGGTGTTTTTGTCGAATTAATCTAAAACTCCAGGAAAAGAAAGCAGGTTATGCTTTTTAAGTCACATGACCAGGTTTTTTTTTTTTTTTTTTTGTACTTTTATTTTTGTCTTGTCAAATGAACCTATGAAACAAAAATTTCAGAAAAAAAGAAATTTGGTTTATTACCAGGTTATAGTTTTTTGGTCAAATTAACCTATGAAACCAAAACTTTAGGAAAAATAAGCGGTTTATGCTTATTGAGTCACATGACCAGTTTTTTTTTTTTTTTTTTTTTGTCAGATTAACCTATGGAGAAAAAAAAAAAAAACTCAAGCAAGAGAATCAGACTGGTGAAGAAACGATTGCTATAATGCAAATGATAACAGGAAGAAACTTTATAGTGTAGGCGTAACTACAATCATTATACTGAATAAAATATTTGGTGTGGTGTTTAATAAGTGGAATAAAACACTATAGGATGTTCGACTTCTCTCATGGATGTGATTTTGACTTCTTTTTTTTTTTTTTTTCTTTTCTTCCCCCTCAGGCAGCAGACTTCCAAGTGTTTTATTTCTTACTTCTTAACAGATAAATGAATGAATGAATGAATGGATTAATATTAAAACTGGGATTATAATGATGGGTGAGTTCAGACTTGGCAGTAAAACCGATTTGTCAGTTTGGGCCAAAATCTTTTGTGTGTGTGTGTGTGTAAGATTCAAGCTTCTTCATGTTTAAGGTTTATGCTTCAACCTTCTATCTATATATAAAATATTTTTTTTGTCTCTCTGTTCATAGTTATAATTTGCACGTTCTGTGAGACGTGTGTAATTTATATATTTTTTACATGTATATATTTCTAATTTAATTCTATTTTACTTTGTAACTCTTGTAAGTTTGTATAATAACCTGAATTTTTGTTTATTGGAAATTCTATCTTTAGTTTAATCCTGTTCTCTAGTCGCAATTTTTCTATCCCGGTCTATCTTTCCATTTTAAGTCACAGAGAGTCGTGTGAGCGTTCCTCTGCGTATCAAACCGTGTGTATGGTTGCGTTCGTGACAAATACAATTAGAACCTCGTGAAAATGCAGCACATACTTTTATAAAATCGTGTGTCTTTTTATTTACATTTATAACAGGGTTGTACGGGACCATGTGCAGCAGTCATGAACGCAAATGTGTTTTTAAGTTTGTAGGACAAGTTTTTGTTCTTTCTGTCTTTTGTAACGTTGTGTGTACGTTTGTGTGTTTTAGGGGAAACTCGAAGTACCACTACTACGGCATCCGTGTGAAGCCCGACTCTCCTCTCAACCAGCTGCAGGACGACACTCAGTACATGGCCATGAGACAGCAGCCCATCCACCAGAAACAGAGGTGTGTGTGTGTGTGTGTGTCAAAGATGTGTGCTTTGAATGCCCAAACTTTAATAGAAAGCAATAGAGAAGTAAATGGACACAGGGTTGACTTCCTGAGGCTCTTCCTTTTGTGTAATATGAAAGATTTATTTCTGTATCTCTCCCATCTGGTGCTTTGCTGAGCAGAACCTGTCTAGTAACGTGTCTCCTGCCCAAGCTGATTGTGTGTGTGTGTGTGTGTGTGTGTGTGTGTGTGTGTGTGTGTGTGTGTGTGTGTGTGTGTGTGTGTGTGTGTGTGTGCGCGCAGGTTTAAGCCACTGCAGAAGATGGGAGGGATGAGTGATTGCATTTCCTTCGGCTCTCAGCACTCGAGCGGCACCCCGGAGCAGAGCGTGGCCGCGCAGAGCCAACACCACCAACAGTACATCGGTAACTACGGAGAACATTACCGTAACCTTAAGAAGCCTCGTTTACGTACATTTTGTTATCTATTTATACATATAATAAAACTGTAAAGTCGGCGGGTCCTTATTTTTATATTTGAATTATACATTAGAAGATATTTGAAAAAAAAAAAATCTGGCGGGATGTAAGATGAGTAATAGAACACATCAGGATGATGATTGGAGTTTTTGTTTGTTTCACGTAAAAACTACTGGAAAAATTTTAATGGGGTTTTCACAGGTGTATTTGGTCGAGCTTGAAGTAACATTTAGGCTTTGTTTCATTACAAAAAGAAGTTACGCTACTTTGAACATTAAATGGAAAACACCTTTATATCATAAACAAATCATTAGTTCATCTCAAAATTCAGCAGATGGTGCTGTACACTTTTTAAAAATAATTTTTTAAATACTTTTTCTACTTAAACGCGATCTCATGCCTTCAATTCCGCGCACTTCACGGTAACTCATAAAATCTTTTGTTCATTCCAAAATTCAACAGATGGCGCTGTACAGTTTTTAAAACGCGCGTTCATGAGTTTCTCCATCTCTTGTTAGTAGTGTTTTGCTTCGTCTTGTCGTTTTTCTCAATTGAAATACACGGCACTCGTGTTTTTTACGTGGACAAACCTTCGAGTTCGTTAATGTGAAATAAAATCCATTACTGTTTATTTCATTTACTTAACGTCAAAACATCATGGGGATTACGCCCTAACCGAAGAGAGAGAAAAAACAAACAAACGTAAGTTTGGAAAGTAAGGAAAGTTCTTTGAAGTGGTTGGGTAACGCAAATGCCATGCAGAAATGTGTAGTGAAGTAAAAGTAGAGATGTTTGCTGTACATTTGAGTGGATTAAAAGTAAAAAAGGATCCTCTAATAAAACTACTCAAGTAAAGCAGAGAAATATGTACTTAAGTACAATAACGAAGCACACATACTTGCTTACCTTCCACTTCTGACTAACTTTAATCAGTTTTTTTTGTTTTGTTTTTTGAGTCACATGACCGGGTGTGTCTCTCTGTTTTGTATATAGTAGTGTTTTAATATAAATTGGCGTGTGTAATTGCAGACGTGTCCCACGCCCTGCCCCCGTTCCCCTCCCTCGATCTGGACTCCTGTCCGCTGCCGGAGCGCATCACCATGAGCGATGTGAAGAAGCTGCAGAACATCTACAGGGACCACTGTGAGGTATTCCTGTCCTTCACTCATTCACTCCGTCTCTCTGCGAGACGTGTGCCCCTATACACGTGAGGGTGTGAGATAGCGTCACTGTTCCATCGCTCTTAGAACTCTGGTTTAATTTTTTTCTCTTCCAGTCCGTCCTATGTTCATCTCGCACCTTTTGTTCCCGAGCGCCTTTCATCCCTCACTCAGCACCTTTCCAGTCACGCCAATTAACCTTTCAGCCAGGCGGAGACGCAGACACACACACACACACACACACACACACACACACACACACACGCACGCACACTGAAACACACAAGAAACCTTTAAACTCTTTAGTTTGTAAATGAATGCTGCAGTTTTTCCATCTTTTTTCCATCTTTTTTTTTTTTTTTTCATCGTCGGATCAAAATCTGGGGACATTAATAAGATATTAAAACATGCACGTTTCTCTCCACCTCTTATCTTTGTGTTTGTTTTTTTTCCAGATTTTCTTTCAACAATCAAAGAAATTGTACTTGTATATTTTGAAAAAGTACCTGAATGTATTATTAATATATTTTTTTAAGATCCTCAAACTTTATCAGCTCTAATAGTCATAAGGTTTTGAGCTCAGTTGAGGATTTTGGGCGTTACTAATCCAGCTTGTTTATTTCTGTGTTGTCACATGCGCACATACCACACACACAGAGCGAGAGAGAGAGAGAGGTGTGAGTCAGACTCTGCATTTTTTTTTTTTTTTTGGGACATCCGACTCCCAAACACTAATTTTTTACAACCATGCCGTGATTGTTTGTCGAGTCAGGGGGGAATTTTCCTCTGCATTTTTTTTTTTTTTTTGGTTTTGGAGCACAGTGTTTGAACTGTTGCTGGGGCGACGGTAAACAAGGTTGCCGTGGCAACCTGGCAGAGCACCCAAAACATGTTGTGTGATTGGTGGAAGGGAGGATTGTGTGTCTGTGTGTGTGTGTGTGTGAAGGGAGGGGGTGGCATGGGCGTAGGGCCAGGCAACTGGATATAGTAGGAGCAAGTGTCCTGTCACAGGAGAATCTCTCAACTTAGTGCAACACACACACACACAAGCCAGTTAAATTCCTGTTTGTTGGCTCACCGCTTCATTTCCTTCTTGTTGTGAACGCTAAAGTTTCTTTTTTTCTTTTCGTTTTCTCTTTTTTTTTCATTATTTTTTGTATTTGCTGAGTGTTGAACTGCATTTGGTTTGTTGTTGTTCTGGGCAAGTGTGTGTAGTTGGAGTGTTCCAAAGAAATAGAAACAGGAAGGGTGAAAAAGTAGGGTAGTCAAAGACATTAGACACACACACACACACATACTCACACACGCACAGTTCAAAACCCAAAAACAACATATTTCCAGCCTGCTTTTACAGGAAATTGATTAACATTTAGGGTGTGGTGATTATTACTGTATAACGATACATCCAAACGTTTTTATTCCTCTTAGATCTCAACAATTTACCAAATAATGTGATTTAGTTTTAATTAATTACATGTCTTAATATGTCATACTTTATATTCGTTAATAGTTACTAAGTGTGCAATGAATAACCAACTTAATCAAGCAGAATCTATAATCGAATTAGTCGCCCACTGCATTAAATTGCGCTCGATCCTGCGAACGCTCTGACATCACGTATGTGTTCGGTTCACCGGAGCGAAGTGAGTAATTGCGCGATTGAAAACACCTTCACGAGCAAAAATCTCTTCCAAGTGTGGGAACATCTCGGTCTTAACTCGAGCAAAACAGACGCTAGAATCGGAGGGAAAGATTTTGAGCGAGGGGCGGGGCCAAGCACTGCTTTAGTGGTGCACACCTGAAGAGAACGTGGATGATTAGTGAGTGTGTGTTGCTGCGAGTCAGGTATTTATTTCCAGTTCTCGTCAATGAGCCTTTTTTATTAAGTGACACACACACACACACACACACACACACACACACACACACACACACACACTCAGCTTTTCGGCGCTTCACACACATTCTCTCCCTCACGCTGTTGTGCTCTGCGCGGGTTTCTTTCAGCTCACGCGTGTATGTGCGCCATGTTCTCCTCAGATGTGTGTCCTCCCCACGCCCCCCTCCCCCTTTCTCAGGCCCTTCACCCCAGACAGTTTTAACATTTCAACTTAACACACATACTTGCCGTCCACCATCTTGAAGCTTTATTTAATAGTTTTTATAGTTTATTGCTGCTACTTTGCTTGTACTTGGCATTAGAGTTGGTTTCATCAGGAAAATAATTTTTTTTTGTGAAGTATTCATCTTTATTTGTTACCACGTGCACAGAACAACCTGGAGTTATTTTTTAAAAGCTGATAGCTGAGTAATCGCTAATTACAATAATTAATCGATTATCAATATAATGGTTACAATCCATGTTGTGAAACGTTCCTGGTATCACTAACATTAGAGCAGCTATAAACAGTCCAACGTTCCTCACCATCCTTTTTTTTGTGACACTAAGAGACTCCCTTAAATAAACCTTAAATAAACAGAAAACTTTACCGTATCAGTGATGGTGGTCAGTACACAAGTCCAGAGTTTTTAAACTTTTTATTATGTGGAGACTCTGCTTGACAAGTCTAAGTGAACCGTTACTATGGAAACGATAACATGCCAGCAGGACAGCAGTATAAATCCACGCTTCTGACAGAGCTGCTGTTCTAGAACGTTCAACACCTTGTGACCAATCAGAATTGAGATTTGAACAATGCTGCAATAATGGATTTTGTGATTATTCAATTATTAAATTAGTCTCTCTCTCTCTCTCTCTCTCTCTCTCTCTCTCTCTCTCTCTCTCTATTGCTCAGGCCACTCTCGACGTGGTGATGAATCTGCAGTTTCACTTCATCGAGAAGCTGTGGCAGACCTTCTGGTATTCAGCACTGCCATCTAGTGACGGCAACACCCCCATCATCCCCAGCAGGTCAGACCCCCCCCGCACACGCCGTTATCACAGATCTACATTTTTGCGGTTTTTAAATAAGATCACTGCACACGCGTGGCGCCAAAACTAGACAGGAGGCCCCTTAGACTCTGC
Organism: Clariallabes teugelsi; assembly: GCA_030014215.1. Lineage (NCBI taxonomy): Eukaryota > Metazoa > Chordata > Actinopteri > Siluriformes > Clariidae > Clariallabes > Clariallabes teugelsi. Next base: position 2,917,766 of record JAQMYG010000039.1, on the reverse strand, counting down.
TGTCTGTTCACCCGAGTTCTCTCCTTATCAGCCGATGCTTGTATTCTCCACTAGCATGTTTAACAGATTTCTCTTTTTATCTGATCTGTTCGCGCGCGTCACGTTTATTTTCGAACCGGGCTAAACCTTTAAACGCTGAGATTTTGTGCCAACAATTGGAGAAAAAATTCATTTAATTTGAAGTAATATTAATAAATTAATAAAGGTGATCTTTATTAATACACTGGTAGTCATTGGTGCCAAAGAAAGCTGAAGTCCTGGAAATGTCAAGAAGTTTTAATCAAGTTTGAATTTTAAGTCAAAATAGTCAGACTTTTGACTTGAATTTTGACTTGTTTTGGGAAATGAGTCCAGATTTTGGGAAGTCAGAATCTTAACGTTATGAGTCAATATCTTGGGATTATACGAAGGGCATTTAAGGGTAAAATGGGTCTTTTGATTGTGTAGAATTACAGAATGCAGTTATAAAAGTAAAAACTCCCACTAATTTCTTTCAAAGGCCATTTTCTTTCATGAAAAAGTAAAAAAAAAAAAAAAGTAAATCATGAGATAATAAATAAAAGGCCTTGAAGAGTTTATTTTAATAAAACTATTAATGAAATAAAAAAAGCCAGAATCTTGTGATAATAGTCGGACCTCAATCTATGAGTGCTGCAAAACCTCTTACTTAAAAAAAAAAACAAAAAAACAATTGAATATCGGTTGATTTTTAAGTTCACAGGTCAGCTATTATTACACTAGTGCTGATGGAGAATCGTAACGAATCCAGCTAATGCACTGAAAAATCTGAATTCACCTGAAGTTCATTTAAACAAAGTTATATATATTTTTTTCTTCGACACGTTCGAGGATCTCCATCACATTTATAATAAAGACAGTGAGAACATATAAAGTGTGTGTGTGTGTGTGTGTGTGCGCGCAGTGATGAGGAGATCGAAGGCGTGGTCCCGAGGGACAAGCTGATCGCGCTGTGCAAGTTCGAGCCGGTGAAGCAGTGGATGAGGAGCTGCGATCACATCCTGTACCAGGCCCTGGTGGAGATCCTCATTCCTGACGTTCTGCGGCCTGTTCCCAGTCAGTACCGCACCATCTCGCTCGCGCACACACACCACATGATACCTTGACATGACTCTCCTTATGTTTTAAGACAGATATATACTTATTAATAGCACAGTTTACATTTACGTACAAAGCATATTGACTGCAAAATAATTCTTTTTAAGAATAAAAAGTTTTCATGTTAAAGTCAATCCAGAATACAGATATTCCCCGACTTACGAACGAGTTCCGGGAGCCTGATTTGTTCTTAAGTCCGAGTCTTATATGCCTTTGACCCAAATATACAATGTAATGCATACTCTACCAATCCACTTGACTAAATCTGACCTTTCCCCACACTGCCATCATGTGGCCAAAAACCGTAACCGCACCTAAGGAAATGAATCGCACACATCAAATGTAGCAGTGTTGTGGTTTTAAATCGTGAGGGGAATCCCGGATGCCATGTTTTCCACTGTATTGGACTGTGAACCAATACAGTTTTGTTGATAATTTTATGGAAATGAAAATTATTCTCTATCAGGACAGACATTTTCTTTCATCGTGCTCCGACTCATTTCTCCCGCAATTTTTTTGATAATTTAGTTTTGCTTCTGAAACACATGCTAGGTTTCAAACTGGCGAATGAGGATAAAGGAGAATTTTTTGACAAGACGCACTTTCTTGAGCCTGTACAGCAGTATTGTTTAACGAACTGTGTGTGTGTGTGTGTGTGTGTGTGTGTGTGTGTGTGTGTGTGTGTGTACACACAGGTACTCTCACTCAGGCGATCAGGAACTTTGCTAAGAGCCTCGAGGGCTGGTTGACTTCAGCGATGAGTAACTTCCCCCAGGAGATCGTCCGCACCAAGGTCTTGCCTCGGTTTAATTCCACTACGCATCATCTGTTCGGTCCGCCATCGCCATCCGACAGGCGTTTTATTTCATTTATTTATTTTCCTTCCCCTCAGGCTGCCGTGGTGAGTGCGTTCGCGCAGACGCTGCGCAGGTACACCTCTCTGAACCACCTGGCGCAGGCGGCCCGGGCCGTACTGCAGAACACGTCTCAAATCAACCAGATGCTCAGCGACCTCAACCGCGTCGACTTCGCCAACGTGCAGGTCCGACTCTCACAACCTGATACACACACACACACTTCAGTGTAGCGCTCTCTCTCTCTCTCACTCACACACACACACACACACACACACACACCTGTCTTTCTCAAAAGCTTACAAGACGGAACGTAGTGCTAACGTGCTGATCGTTGTGTGTGTGTGTTGTGCAGGAGCAGGCATCGTGGGTGTGTCAGTGTGATGAGAGCGTGGTGCAGCGTCTGGAGCAGGATTTTAAGATGACGCTGCAGCAGCAGAGCTCTCTGGACCAGTGGGCTGCGTGGCTGGACAGCGTGGTGAGTCAGGTGCTGAAACCGCACGAGGGCAGTCCCAGCTTCCCGCGCGCCGCACGCCAGTTCCTCCTCAAGTGGTCCTTCTACAGGTACGAACTCACACACACACACACACACACACACACACACACACACACACACACACACACACACACACATATATATATATATATAT
>JAQMYG010000039.1:2882776-2893234 GCA_030014215.1 Clariallabes teugelsi | reverse complement strand
AAGATCCGGCGAAGCGTCGGAAACGGCATGGGCAGACTCAATGACTGAGCGATGTGAAGCGCCATCTTGTCTCCTTTCATGCTTCCTGAATCGCGACCGTACTACTTCAGGGTCCTAGTGCAGGTCGCAGAGCGAGTGCACATGACAGCAACCAAACTAGCTTCGCAACCTCTGTTTTCTTCCGACAAAGAATAAAAATTATCGAACGTTTTATCTAACACATTTTTTATTGATATCGATCACGTGTCTATCGCGATACATATCGTTATCGTTTTATCGCCCAGCCCTAGTTTAAAGAACATGACAAATAGTTGGTTTAAGTGAGCTTCTACATGACGAATAAGTCTACATTTCAAACATTATGACAAACGGCCCTGTTTTTTTGTGTTTTTTTTACTATGTTGTGCATGTTTTTTAAAACAATATAGTTTTAAGAGAGACATCTAGTTGTAGAACAATGCAGATCTTTTGAGGGGAAAAAGATAATGAAGTGATTTCTATTTGAGAAAACAGCACTTAAATTGTCCTAGCTTCATTTTGTCAGTTAAACTCTTCCTTAAAAGACAGAAACAGCAGAAGTAAAATGTTAATTCTGCTAGTGATAAAAGGCAGCCTTCTGAAATTAGCTTTATGCAAATGAGATTATGCTAATTGCTACGGCATTAGCGTATGGAAATCGAGCGGTGATGTATTCTAAACCCAGCAGGAGGCATCGGTCTGTGACTTGAGGCAGAGGGAAGGGACCGAATTTAAAGTTGGATGACGGAGCGGCAGTACCTTGCGGTGAACTTTGACCTGCTCCTCGCTGTACTTGTTGATGTCACGGATGAGGTCGTTCATCTTCTTCATCAGCTCCAGGTGGCAGAGGGCGATTTTGTCCGACGACATCCGGAACAGGTCCCACATGGGGGCAAATGTGCTGCCGAGGGGGGGGGGAGAACGGCATGCAGAGACATTCACAACACCTCCGATGCCATTACGCGATATTATGAACTTAGTTGAACTAAGCACACACACTGTGCTTCGTCCTGATTATGAAGACATTTTTAACCGGGAAATGGAAACTGGAAGTCAGACATTGCTAAGAAATGTCACTGGATGCCCTCAGCTATCCCAGACCTGCATGGACTAGAAATGTTGTGCATGTCTGATACTTCATGACCATATCTACATGACCATAAATTCTGAAATTGAACATATTTTAAAGAACCCAAACACTAAGGATTACAAAAAACAGACCATTGCCTAAATTTGTACTTTAGATTTCAGATTTTTGCTTGGTTAAAACATTTGGAACTGTTGGAATATCACAATAACTAAAACGTAATCAATGACAAAGTTTATATGAGACAAATAGCACAAATTTGCGCTAAAGAAATGGAAGAAATCTGGCAACCCTGCGTTTGCGACTTTCAAAGGGGCGACTTGTCAATGACCGAGCTGATGAGAGGAAGACAAAACCACAAATGTGACCCTGCACTTCACTTCCTGTGAAACTGAAACTTCTTCTTCTACCACAACACACTTCATCAAAGGCTGCACAAAATGTATTGGCACCCTATCTGCCCTGTGCCCCGTATTTAATAATGGACTACTGTAACATAGAGCCACTCCGAACCCACCACAAACACACACGACCAGGTCAGTGTCACGGCTGTACAGAGAACCAACACTCCTCAGTGGTGTTCCGGTTGCCTTTAGATGAAGCTTGGTTGATTATGCCACAGTGTGTATTAAATTCACTTTAATACATGACACCAGTGATGAGGTCACTTACCCGAGCGGGCTTCCATTACTGGCTATTTTTGCCAGTTTGCTCATGGATTTGGAGTACGTCTCCTCAATGGCAGCTCTGATCAATAAACACACACACACACACACACACACACACACACACACACTATCATCAGTCATATTTATGCAAAATAGGTATGCGCCAGTACACTAACTGTCATACACAGAATGTGTTGAGGCTAAATTCAAATTCAAAACTTCAAATTCAAATGTATTTTGTCACGTACACAGCCATACACAGTATAATATGCAGCGGGCGTGGCCTAAAAGAAGGGTTTCTCAGCGAGAAATAACCTGCACTAGAATACAATTAAATAAAATATTAAATAAAATATTAAATAACAGGAAAAATACACTAATGTAAAAAACTTTAAGCTGAAAATGTATATAACGTACAATGTTGCTATAAAATAGGATTTGAACCGGACTCTACGGTTTAGTATTGAGGAGAGAGCAGCTGCCCTGACACAACCCACACATTCAGCGAGAACACACACACATCAAACCCATAATAGTTCAGTTCAGGCTTTATTCATCACATAAACAGTGAAATTCCTTATTCCTCACATGTCCCGGCTTCTTGTTAGTAAGCTGGGGTCAGAGTGCAGGGTCGGCCAGTATACAGTTAATAACACTCAATACAGTCAATATCCTGTTAATAACACTAATACCCCTATCTCACCTATGCGGTTTCGCGCGGTAGCCGTGAATACGGTTCATTATGATTCTCCGCGAGTTTTTGGCGTTGTGAGTACGTTTCCATCTTTCCGCGCGAAAAATTAAACGTTGAATTTTTTTGGCGGGCCTCGCGGAAGTTTGCGGACTTTGGCGAACTTCGCGGAACGTCAGCGGAACGTCGGCGGGCAATTGCGGCAACTCACGGTGCCCGACACCGCATCTCACCGTGAGTCAAACCGCATAGGTGAGATAGGGGTTTAACTGCTGGTCGCTGAATGTAGGTGGAGGTTAGTTAGTTACACAGCTGGTTAAATAAACAAAGTATTCATAATAAATGGATAATAAATGGTGTTTTTGTAACTGTTGTATAAAAGCAATATCACACTCGAGGTCGTGCTGGTTATCAGCACAGCAGTAACGCCTTCAGTACTCGGCCAGACGTGCTGATATTCAGCACAACAGCACTCCGTCTCATGTTGTATTGCTGATTATCAGAAGGTCCATCATCCGATTTCTGAACTGTTCTTGAGAGCGCACCAAATTGTTCCAAATTGATATTCTTGACTAAATGGCTACATATGAGACAGGAAATGTTATATGAACCATCATAAGCTGTCTACGAGCTTTCATAAACTACACATGAACTACCTACAACACCTCACAATATGCCATGAATTGCTATGATTACGATTTCTCTAGGAACCCTCACAACTTAAGATCTTTGCTATAAAAGTCAACCCATTATTTTAAGAACTTACAGTAAGTGACCTGATAACAACAACAGCAGCAAAACAAACTGAGCTAAATAAGATGTTCCAGTATTGATTAAAGCTATGCACCTAAAAACAAGCTCGTTTTTGGTTTTAATAAAAATTTCGTATGAATGCATCCGTAATATCTGCAATCTATACCCGAGTACAATCTGCAGATTAAAAAAAAAAAATTAATAAAAGAACAAAAGTCTATTTATTAAGTGCAAGTTCATAATAAGGAACATAAATACAATCTGAACCATCATTAATAATCTGGAAGAATTTACACTCGCACAGAAACGAGTTTGATCATAACGTGAAGTAAAAGACGATGTTAAACAGAATCGTTTCATTGCAGAAGGCGATATTGTGGATTGACTCAGACAGGCTTCAGCAGGATATTTCAGCAGGTCTCGACAGTCCCACACTGTAACACTGCTGCTGGATGGAAACGCCCTGCTGAGAGCACGCTGTACGTCAGTCTGTGTAACATGCCGAATCTGACAAAGCGTAAACATGACAGTCTGCTCATAAAACAGCTCCAGGAAAAATAAAACCGGTTTGTCTTTTTAACGTCTAAGTCTGTTACACCACAATGCTGTATCTGCAAATTTAATAAACGCCCATCCGGAGAGTTACGCTTTGAGAATGAAAAAGTAAACACGGGAGAAAGATAAATGTAATCTTTGTTTGGAGCACGGTCGAGAAAATGATCAGATCTGCCTGGTGGCTTCTAATATGCAGGCCAGAGTGTGACATTTATTATGGAATTTTAATTTTTTAATTGCTGAGGACTTAAAGACTGATTTGCTGGAAGTGAGGCGTATAGGAGCCACGCCTCTTTTTGTGCGGCCGACATGTATAGAGGCCACACCCCTTCGGACATGTATAGAAGCCACGCCTCCTTCAGTTTATTATGCATGAGTGTTTAAAGCCAAGTCTCCATTGGTGCAACCAATACGTATTGGCGCCACGCCACGCCTTCGGAGTGCGCGACCAACATGAATAGGGGCCACGCCTCCTTCGGAGTGCGCGACCAACATGAATAGGGGCCACGCCTCCTTCGGAGTGCGCAACCAACATGAATTGGGGCCACGCCTCCTTCGGAGTGCGCGACGTGTATAGGGGCCACGGCTCCTTCGGAGTGCGCGACGGGTATAGGGGCCACGGCTCCTTCGGAGTGCGCGACATGTATAGGGGCCACGTCTACTTCGGAGTGCGCGGCGTATATAGGGGACATGTATAGGGGCCACGCCTCCTTTGGAGTGTGCGACATGTATAGAGGCCATGCCTCCTTCGGGGTGCGCAATGTGTTTAGGGGCCACGCCTCCTTTCGGAGTATGCGACGTGTATAGGGGCCCCGCCTTCTTCGGAGAGTGCGACGTGTAGCAAGAACAGAATGCAAAGTGTTTATGGAGAACCGTATTAATGCTCTGCGGTGTGTGAGCTAAGTGGAGAGGTTACCCGAGCCAGGACACACACTCCCTCCGGCTTAATCCAACACAGAAATGGACTCAAGCCAACTACACACTGATCCTTAGCCTCAGTGTGTGTGTGTGTGTGTGTGTGTGTGTGTGTGTGTGTGTGTGTGTGTGTGGGGACCCCTAGGTGTGGACAGTAAGGTCTTTGTTCAGTGTTACTCCTCACACATCAGTGTGTTTTAACACTTCAGTGTGTGGTGCAAAGCAGTCGAGCTCACAAAAAGAGAGAAAGCACAGATATTAGACACTGACTAGAATAAATCTTGTGTGTATCTGTTTGGGGTTGCTATGGTTACTGTGTGGCACTGTTATTAATAAGAGTAATACTGTTAGTAACACTGGTGACTGCATTAGCACAATTAGGAGCTTTATTATTATTAGCAACATCGATATCAGAAACATCAGTGTGAATAATTAAAGCAGTTAAAGTGCCGAGTTTAGAACTTGCCTAGCAGCAGGTTTATTTTAAATTATAATAGTAAGAATAGTGTTGGTATTGACAGTAGCACTTGTCGTTTAGCGGAAGTTGAAATTGTATGTTTTGGTGACACACAGGGGTAGCGGGCTCGCCCCATCATCTTTAGATTGCAAGTTTGAATCCCACTTGATGTTGTAGCTTCCACCAGCCAGAGGGCCTAGAGAGAGCCGATTGGACAAGCACTCAGGGGGTGGGCGGGGCATTGGTGGCATTCAAGCACTCTCACATCAATCACAGCGATGATCGCGAGCCAGTCACGGGCGTCTGTGAGCTCACGGAAACGCAAGCAGATAGCGCTTTTTAATTTAAAAATAAATAAATAAAATGAATTTTTAAAAAAATCTGGAAAATATAAAAATCCCTTAATTTTTGGTTTTTAATTGCCATCTTTTATTACTTACTATTATTACTGTTTTAGCAGCAGCAATTGTAGCATTATTAGTATTACTATTATTATAAGTAGTATTAACAGACAATTTTACTATTGATAAAATTGAACTATTAGTATTATTTTTAAATGATTTTAATTAGTACTAATGGCATTGGGTGTAATATTATAGAAAGTAGTAGCATAATTTATATGCACAAGAATATTAGCACAAGCAGCAGTGACAACTATTACTATTAATCTTATTGTAATTGAGTTGTAATAGTAGAATAAGGAACACTATTAGCTGCAGCACGAAGAGTACCGACAGTAATAACACTTCGGCAAGTAGGACTATTTATAGTGTTAATAATAGTAGCAGGAAAAGTATTGACACTAAATAACTATTAATAATAATAATAATAAATAATCCATAAATTATAGACAGTAGTAGGTAGTATTGATCTACTACTCATACTGTAGAAATAGTAGGAACAGTGGCAGTGGTTGCAGTACTCGTGTGTACTAGTTGTACCAGTAGTAGTCGTGGTATTAGTAATAGGAGAAACACTTCAACTACTAAAGCTACTACTAGAAATAGTATTGCCAGTACTATTACTAGTCTTAGTATTAGTAGTACTAGTAGTAGTAGTAGCATTGCCAGTGGGAGTACCGCCACCACTAATACTGCCACAATTACTACTACTAGTACAAGTAATAGGAGAAGTTTTGGTACTAATACTATTTGTAACAAAGAAGAGTATTGAAATTGTTATTATTATTATTATTATTATTACAGTAGTAGTACGGTAGTAGTAGAATTAACAGTAATGTTATTATTAGTAGCATATAATAATTAATAACAGTAGTAGCAATATTATGATCTGTTGGATATGGATGTTATAATTAGTAATGGTGTAGTGGTAGTATTAATGGCAATATTATCATTACTAGTAAAATATAAGAAGTATTAGTTTATCACGAATAGTATTGGTAGCAGTAAAGCAGTAGCAGTAGCATTGCCACTGGGAGTATTGTAGTATAGTAGTAATACTGCCACGACTACTGCTAGTAATAGGTGTAGTTTTGGTACTAATACTAGTTGTAACAAAGACGAGTACTGAAATTATTATTATTATTGTTAGTAATAGTAGTAGTAGAATTAACAGTAATATTAATATTAGTAATAGGAGCATATGATAATAATAATAATAATAATAATAATAATAGCAGCAGCAGGATTAATCTTCTTGTTATAATTAGTAATAGTGTACTGGTAGTATTAATAGCGATATCATTATGAGTAGTAAAGTATTAGAGTAGTTTAGCATTAATAATATCGGTAGCAGTAGTATTGTCACAGGGAGTAGTCTAATAGTAATACTGAGTAATAGTACTAGTATTAGGAGTAGTTTTGGTACCAATAATAGTTGTAACAAAGAAGAGTATTGAAATTATTATTATTATTATTATTATTATTATTAGCAGTAGAGTTAACAGTAATACTATTAGTAATAGGAGCATATAATAATAATAATAATAATAATAATAATAATAGTAGCAGGATTAATATGGATGTTATAATTAGTAATTGGTGTGGTGGTAGTATTAACACCAACATTATTATTACTAGTTACTAGTATTATTACTGTTACTGTAACAAGTATTAGACTAGTTTAGCATTAATAATATTGGTGGTAGTAAAGTAATAGCAGTAGTATTATGATCAATGACACAGGAGTAACTTCTTCTAAGTTGTTGGACTCCTGATCAGAAAACTCCAGGTAGTAAACAAATCTCCAGCACCACCAAGCTGTCACTGTGGGGCCCTTGAGAAAGGCCCTCAATACTCCACCGCTCATGTGTGTAATGAGCTGAATGGAAGTCGCTCTGGATAACGGCGTCTGCCAAACGGTGTGAATGTAAATGTTATTGTAATATTAGTAGCATTAACACTAGAAGTAGTAACAGCACTGAGTATCGCCGTTAGTAACACGAGCAAAACTCAACATCTGACTTTCTATTAATAACAGGAATTACAGTAAACATTTTATTAACAGCTTCTTCATCACCCAGTAGTCCTGACACGCCTCTCTCTCTCCTTCACACACAAACACACACTTTCAGTTATTCTCTTTCCATCTCTCTCTCTCTCTCCACCATGACACCTCCCGCGTCTCCTCACAGTCTCACCTCTCTCTCATAAACTCCGCCAGCTCTTTGGTGCCGATCTGGCCGTGCTTCATGTTGTGGTAGAGAACATCGAAGCCTGCATTCTTCTCCCCCTGAGGACACACATATACACACAAAAACAAACAAACATAAGAGAGTGTGTGTGTGTGCGCGCATGTGTGAGCATGTGTGATAAACCGGTGCAAAACATGATTCATGAGCTGTAAGTATACACACTGATGTAAATGACACGGTGGTGAACGTCTCCGTCTCCGTAAACCACGTCTTGTCCTGTAGACCTGAGCGTACCGTATGTTCTGTCTAACATGAAATTAACTCTTTTTCTGCTTGAGGATTCTGTCTCAGCGTCACAAACAACTTGGGGTGTGAAAATAGTGATATTTTAATAATAAAAAGAAAAAGGAAAAGAAAATGAAAGGGTTCCCCCCCCCCACACAAAAAAAGCCAGAATTAATCTTTTATTATAAACTTGAGAAGCTGCGTACTAATTACAGAAATATACATTAATTATGAAGGCATTTCTGTCATATATAACATCTATTATGATGTATAAGGTTGCTCCCAAACTGTTAATGAAAAAAAAAAAAAAGTGAGGGGGGGGGGGGGGGGATTTTCAAGATTACTTTTTTTTTTACATCTATAAATTTTTTTTTTATGAAACTGTCTAATAGATAAGTAATAATACTAATAAGTAAATAGAATATTTTAATATTTACAGTATTTACCAGCATTTTGAATAGATATTAATTTAAGACGATTTAATATGATTTATTCAGTATTTAATATTTAATAAAATCATTACAAAAAAAGATCAAAGTCCAGTTCAAAGCAGCTTGTCCAATCTTAGAAACTGTAACATTTCAACATTATTATTATTATTATTGTTAAATGCTTTATTATTGTTATTTTTTATTTACGTAAGAAATTACTACATAACTTATTAAATTAAAAGATTAGAAAAGCTGCTTTGAACGGGTCTTAAATGTTTTTTAAAATTATTTCAATAAATATTAAATACTGAATAAATACAAAAATATAAAAATGAAATAAAACTATGAATAAATAACTGGTGAATCTTGATGTCTCAGTAAAGACTAAGGTTATTATTATTATTATAATTATTATAATTATTATTAATATTATTATTAATAGTCTGTCCTTTTAAAAAAAAATTTAAGAAAAATATTCCCAAGAGATCGGCAGAAGTTTGGGAGACGCTAATCGTCTTCCATTGTGTGTGTGTGAGCGCACACGTTACGTAGCCAAAACACTCCACACTGAACAAACAAACCGTTGTGTGTGTGTCTGTGTGCGCATGTGAGAGAGAGAGAGAGAGAGAGAGGACAGGAGACGGCGTATCGTTGCCCTCTTGGCCCGATGTGAGGTTGACGATAACCCCAGAAACAAAATAATGTCACGTCCTGTGGGGCGGATTCGCTTAGGAAATAAAAGCCCCTATTCTTCTCCGTTAACACGAGAATGTCAGAGATGGAGAGGAACGTGAAGAGAACCGAGGGGGGAAAGAAAGACTAGGTGTTCGCTGAAAACTGTCATGTTGCGCGCACACACACACACACACACACACACACACACAGGGTATTCAGTGTCTGTAAAATAATTCATATATAATTTTTAGAAATAGAGTATTTTATTTTACAACGCTTTTTACCATAAAGTCAGAAAGTTCATTTAGAGTTAACTCATGAAAAAAAATAGATTTATCATCAGGAACGGCTCTGAAAATAATCGTACAAAAACGACTTTCGGTTTTCAGTCAAAAGAGAATAAAGAAATATTTTAACCTACAATTTTAAACAGGACTAAAACGAACCTGACCTAATATTAGAAATATCATCACATCATACTGATGATGATGATGATGATGATGGTGATGATTATATATATCTGTGGTATTTAACATTACTTTGTAAAACAAATGAAACAAGCGATGAGACTGGGACGATTCCCTCGTGACCCCAGCTGTTAATCGCGACCTTTACTTTCCACCCAAGCTCGTTATAATCGCCGTTCGTTAAGCTAACGATGATGCGCGATTATCACACGCTGTTAAACTGCAATCATGGAGTCAGCCTTGAGGATGAGGACGAGCACGTCTCAGTGTAAACATATCGTGTTCAGCTCGTCCAGGATCAGATTTCAGCTCGACACACTCACAGAGTCTCAGATGTTCAGTAAAAACCCTGCGCGCTAACCCGAGCGTAAATCCTGCGAGCGTTTAAACAGTGAAGGAAAGTACCAGAAACATCAGGTGCTGAAACAGCAGGACAAGAGCAGGCCAGTGCACTCTCGGTTTAGTGTGTGTGTGTGGTGTGTGTGTGGTGTGGGTGTATATGCACAAGCACTGAAACATTATTCCAAGGATGAAAGGTGAGTCGAGTTGCTACATAACAATAAATACAGAGCAGCAGGTTACCTGTGGACTCAGAAAGAGAGTTAGGAAGACAGACAGAAAGACAGACAGACAGACAGATAGACAGACAGGCAGACAAGCATGGAGGCAGACAGACAAGCATGGAGGCAGACAGACAAACACAGACATACAGAAGCAGGCAGGCAGGCAGACAGTCCGGCACAGAGACAGACAGACAAGCAGGTTTTGTTATCTGTATGTCTGTGTCTGTCTGTCTGCCTTCATGTCCGTCTGTCTGTCTATCCGTCTGCCTGTCTGTCTGTCTGTCTATCCATCTGCCTGTC
>JAQMYG010000039.1:2867896-2882676 GCA_030014215.1 Clariallabes teugelsi | reverse complement strand
TGTCTGTCTATCCGTCTGCCTGTCTGTCTGTCTATCCGTCTGCCTGTCTGTCTGTCTATCCGTCTGCCTGTCTGTCTGTCTATCCGTCTGCCTGTCTGTCTATCCGTCTGTCTATCCGTCTGCCTGTCTGTCTGCCCGTCTGTCTGCCTGTCTATCCGTCTGTCTGCCTGTCCGTCTGCCTGTCTGTCCGTCTGCCTGTCTGTCCGTCTGCCTGAGTGCGCAGGTAACTTGCTGCTCTGTGTTTGATGTTGTATAGTAACTGTCTGTCCGTCTGTCTGTTTGTCTGTCTCTAACTATGTCTCAATCTCTATTACTGTCTTTCTCACTGCTCCCTTCTTCCGCCCCCCCCCCTCCCTCATTCATTTACAGTTAATTAACTCTTCACTAAAGTATTACACTTTTACAGTTATTGCACTCTGGGGTATGATTAGAAAATCAAACTGCAATTACACACACACACACACACACGCGAAAGCTATAGTTTTAAAGAAAGCACCAATTTTGGGCCTTGAGGGTTTAAATTTAAGTAGCATGGCTTAGAGTGGTGTGTGTGTGTGTGTGTGTGTGTGTGTATGTTTTTCCGAGCAGCCACGACACAACACACACGCACCTTTGGGATCTGATGTCATGGGACATTGATGTTCCAGGATTGTACACGCACGTATAACTACATAATCTACTCCCCTCTCTCTCTCTTTTCTCTCTCTCCTCGTTCCCTCTCCATCCGTCTCTTCCTCTCTCAGTGATGTATACAAACCTGAAATAGCTCGGCCAGGTGTGCAGAGACCGCAGAGTGCTCCAGTCCCTGAAGACCAGCTGACACGACTCAGCTTTTTCCACTTCTTAACAAAAACACACACACACACGGTAAGATGAATGAAGTACACACTCACCCAGAAATTGTTCTTGAAGTACGCCGTCTCCATTTCCAGGCTGTTCTTCAGAGATCTGTGGAGGAGACAGAGAACAGGATGTCAGGATCGTTCCTCTCGAAATCACCACAACGATAGTCCGTCTGCACGTTTGCCCCAGAATATGTGTGTGTGTGTGTGTGTGTGTGTTTGTGTTTGTGGGGGGACTTCAATAGGTGTCTTTACTTCATACTTTTCATCCACTGTGACTCTGGCTGAGGACGAGGCTTTGATTGGCTCGTCATTACACGTGTAGTAAAGCATATAACCAATCACAGACGAGACTGAACTCTCGTAACCAATCGTATCGCAGAAGGCGGGATTTATTGTAAGAAAAAAATAATAATAAGGTCATAAAAACGGCCTAACCTCAAAGTTAGACCTTCTTTTGTTAGATTTCTTGCAGATTAAACGTCTCACAGTAAATGCAGACGCTTTGAACACGTCAAAAAAATGTTACATCCAAGAAAGTAGATCATTTTGAACCCTTCATCACCTTTCAGTTTTTATCCTGTTTTTGTTTTACTGTGTTTGTGTTAAGCTTAGAGCTGCCTTACGCGAGTGCCTTAAATCACCTAAACCCTAACAACGACGACTCAGAATCTCGTCTCCGGGTTTTCACAGGAATCTGCCTGATCCATCATCAGCCTTCAGCTCGACACGAAACCTTTGGGTTTGTTTGTTCGTGGTGTTTCCTTGTCCCGCGTCAGTTCTGTCCTCTGGACAGATAAACACGGACTACAGCTGGGGGCCAAAATTTTTGAGAATGACAAAAAGTTTCATTTTCATAAAGTTCTGCTGCTTCAGTGTTTTTAGATCTTTGTGTCAGATGTTACTCTGGTGTACTGAAGTATAATTACAAGCATTTCACAAGTGTCCCATCTTTATTGACCATCTTCATTAAGTTTGTACAAAGAGTTAATATTTGCACCCTTCTTTATCAAGACCTCTGCAGTTTGCCCTGGCATGCTGTCAATCAACTTCTGGTCCACACCCTGACTGATGGCGCAGCCCATTCTTGCATAATCGATGCTTGAGAGTTTAGCAGAATTTGTAGGTTTTTGTTTGTCCTCCCGCCTCTTGAGGATCGACCACAAGTTCTCAATGGGATTAAAGGTCTGGGGAGTTTCCTGGACATGGACCCATGTTTTGTTCCCCGAGCCAGTTATCACTTTGGGCTTATGGCGAGGAGCTCCATCATGCCGGAAAAGGCATTGTTCATCACCAAACTGTTCCTGGATGGTTGGGAGAAGTTGCTCTCGGAGGATGCTGTGTTCTTGGGGAAACGTGAGAGAAACGACGTCACACATGAACGGTCTCAGGACGCTTCACTGTCGGCATGACACAGGACTGACCGTAGCTTTGTATAAACTTAATGTAATTGTCAATAAAAGCCTTTGATACTTTGGAAATGCTTCTAACTATACTTCAGTACACCAGAATAACATCTGACGAAAAGATCTAAAAACACTGAAGCAGTAGACTTTGTAAAAAAATCTATATTTGCGTAATTCTCAAAACTTTTAACTTTAAACAAAACCAACAACAGCTCTGCTTTTTTTTTTTTTTTTTTAACATTTATTTAAAGTGTATTTTCAGTCTGAAGAAAAAGTCTGAGAACTTTTTTAGAACCTTTGTAAACTGTGTTTAGATTCCTTACAAGAGATGCAGGGAAAGAAATCGATTCAGTTATGTAGCGCGTTTCATCTGTGGTGCGATTCAGGTTCAAATCTTACAATTTTTCATTTATATGTTTGCATTTGTTCCTCCATGATCCTACAGGTGGCGCTCTCTAAACTACGCACACATTCGTGAGTAATACACTTGTAGCGCGATAATTGATTGTAGCATATTAATTGAAATCTACACGGGTTACTTGTACCAGTCTTCACGTGCACAAACACACAGCTCACACTCCATGCACGTGCGCTTTGTGGCCGCGTTCCCGGACTAGCGTCTGTTCTGGAGAGTCTTCCGTTGTGTCTGAAACAGGACAGATAAGAGCGCGGAGACTCCCGGGCCTCGCCCCAGACCAGCGCTCTGACTAATCTCACAGGGCGCTGAGGAACACTGACCACACTCCGCCAGGTCATTTCAGTTCACACGGCGTTCAGGGTGTGCGTCTGTTACATCTCTGATTAAACTGCTCACACACGATCATCTTCAGGCTATTCGGGATGAAGGCTCATTTTCACCATGCGCTCACTTTCCATCTCTCTCTCTCTCTCTCTCTCTCTCTCTTCTCCCCCTCCCTACGTCTGTGTCTTTCTGTGTCTGTCTCTGAAAATTAGATACTGTAAAAGGGTAAAATGTGGGCCAGGAGAAAGAGGAGGAGCTGGAGTAATCACATCACCAATAATGATGATGATGATTATGGTGGTGATGACGGTAATGATTATGGTGAGGATGGTGATGTTTATGGTCATGGTGATTATGGTGATTATGGTGAGGATGGTGATGTTTATGGTCATGGTGATTATGGTGAGGATGGTGATGTTTATGGTCATGGTGATTATGGTGAGGATGGTGATGATCATGATGGTAATGATGATGATGGTGAAGTGGATTTTGGTGATGGTGGATTATAGAGATGATGGTAATTATGGTGATTATAATGATGGTGATTACGGCAATGATAGTGATGATTAAGATGATAGTGATGATGGTTGATTACGGTGATGGTGGTCATGACTGTGATGGAGATCATGATGACAGTGGTGATGGTGGTTATGTTAATGATGATGTGATGGTAGTGATGATGGTAATGTTGTGTATGGTGATGACTGTGATGATAGTGAGGATGGTAATGATTATGGTGATAACTGATGATGGTAATGATAATCATTATGATGACGGTGATGGTGGTTATGTTAATGATGATGTGATGGTAGTGATGATGGTAATGTTGATTATGGTGATGACTGTGATGATGATGATGAGGATGGTAATGATAATCATTATGATGACGGTGATGACTGTAACTATGATGATGGTGATGATTATGGTGATGACTGTAATTATGATGGTGATGAAGATGGTGGTAGTGAAGTGGAAGATGAGGATGATAAGTGGTACAGAGAGCACAGCTATACTGCCTCATGTGCTCCGAGTGGAGCGGAGGCGAGGCAGGGCGCCAGAGTGTAAGTGGATCCATGTGACGTGCCTGTGTGAGAACAATGCCGAGCTGGACCGGGGCCAATCACCCAGAAACTACACCGGGTCAGGACTGGGGCGGGGTGGGACGACAACACTCGTATACTATTGCATTGTGGGTGCTCTTTATACACCTCCATTTGACTCTAATATCCCGCAATGTATTGTGGATATTCTGTATTGATTGCCATTGTTTTGGTTGCCATGTTACTGTTGCTATGGTGATAGACAATGCTTTTTTTTTTGCTGAGGGTGAATTCTGACGGAGAGATTCTCCTCGTGCTGAGGGAGTGAATACTGATGTATAACTGGAGTGGATCCCCTCTCTCACACACACACACACATACACACACACACACTCATTCTCTTTGTGCCTTTACATCTCCGTTTCTTTCTCTCCACCTCTGTGTCTTTCTTTCTCTCTCTCTGTCATTTCACACTTTCAAGAGTGAGCACTCGCACGCACTCGCACACAATGCAGAAGTAACGGCACTCGGATCCTGATGAAACACATCCTGGCGTAGATCACACACTCGCAATCTCCATTCAGACGTCCTCCTGGAGCAAGTACAGTTTCTGCTGAGACACGGCTCACACCCTCTCCCAGCGGTCTCTTTCCCTGTCTGTGTGTCTCTTTCTCTCCAGCTGTCCCTCTTTTTTTCTGTCTTTCTATCTCTTTAGCTGTCTCACTTCCCCATGTTTCCCTCTCCACATCTTCTCTGCATATCTCTCCAGCTGTCTCTCTTTCCTCTGTCTTTTTTCTGTCTCTCTCTCTCCTCTGTCTTTTTTTTCTCCAGCTGGTTCTTTTTTTTCTGTCTCTCTCTCCAGCTGTCTCTCTTTCAGTTCTCCCTCTCCATATACAGTTGGAGTCCCATATTTCTAGCTGTCTCTCTTCTGTGTTTCTCTCTCTCCAGCAGTCCCTCTTTTTTCTGTCCTTCTCTCTCTTTAGCTGTCTCCCTTCCCTGTGCGTCCCTCTCCACATCTTCTCTGTCTCTCTCTCCAGCTGTCTCTCTTCCATTTCTCCTACTCCATATACAGTTGGAGTCCCATATTTCTAGCTGTCTCTCTTCTGTGTTTCTCTCTCCAGCTGTCTCTCTTTTATTTCTCTCTACCCCTCACTAGCTGTCTCTCTTTTCTCTGTATCTCTCTCTTTCTCTCTCCAGCTGTCTCTCTTCTTGGTCTCTCCCTCCAGCTGTGTCTCTCTCTTCTGTCTCTCTTTCTCTCTCCCGTTTATCTAGCGGTCTCTCCCTCTCCACATCCTTCTCCTCCCGTCCCCCTCTTTACCTCCCTCTCTCTGGCTGTCTTTCTCTAGCTGTCTCTCTCTCTCTCTCTCTCTCTCTCTCTCTTCTTCACATTCCCACATTCTCCCTCTCCCTCCAGCTGTCTCTCCCTGGTGTTAGCTCGATTTTTCATCATAAACTACAGAGAAAAGTCCCAAGGCACAGACACCCTAATTGTGAGCCCTAACTGACTCTTGTTAACTATTGTCTTAATTACCGGGTTAACGAGGCCAAGGTCACCGTTACACCCAAGACAGCTGTCTCTGAGGAGACGAGGACGAGGTGTGCGGTGAAAAACACTCTCGCACGTCTTCATCACAACCCACGTCCTCCATTAGAAAGTAAATAAACAGGACCGGAGCGGCTCCTGAGGTCTAATGACGAGAATACATGCTCCAGATCTGCACTCAGACCAGACCGTTCTCTCGAGTCTTTGGGGAACGAACTGCAAATGCCAAGGAGAGAGAAAGACAGACTGGAGTCTGGTGAGGACTTTAGCATCCGGATCTGTCTGTCTATCAGAACCGGAGCATTCTGGATCAAAAAGAAAAGAAAAAAAGAGAAGAAAAAAGAAAAGAGCTGTACAAGCAGACAGGAAGATAAACAGAAACCCTCATGGACCAATCGACGAGACTCGTCACGGAGCGGAAGACAGCGCAAGGGTCGTCTCTCAGAGTGGTGTGAGGACGGTGTCTGGGTCTCTGTCTCTCACATTAAAATGACATTTGAAAAAAGAACGTTGCTAATCCGAGAGCGACGCGCGCGCTGAGCATCCTGCGCTGCAGTCGGGACTTCCTGTCTGAGACCTGCTACTTCCTCCCGGCTGAAACCCGAACGCACTTCGATTTGTGCGAGGCTGTGTGTGTGTGTGGGGGGGTGGGGGGGGGGATAGATGGGCATACTGAGCCCCTGTCTCTGTCCCCGTTTTGTATCTGACACTTTGACTATCTCTCTTCCTCTGTCTGTCTCTCTCTCATATCTGCAGTTTATGTCGGTCACACTCTCCTTCTTTGTCTATTTGTTGGTCTGTCTCTTTCTGTCCATTTTAGTCTCTCTTTGTCTATTTCAGTTTCTCATTGTCTCTCTCTTTCGTTTCTGTCCGTCTCTCTCTTTGTTTCTGTCTGTCTCTGTCTCTCCTCTTGTTTATCTGTCTCTCCTTGTCTCTCCGTCACTCGCCTCGTTTCTGTCCGTTGTCTGTTGCTGTCTGTCTCTCTATTCGTCTTTTGTCTGTTGCTGTCTCTCTGTCTCTCTATTCGTCTTTTGTCTGTTGCTGTCTCTCTGTCTCGCTATTTGTCTTTTGTCTGTTGCTGTCTCTCTATTTGTCTTTTTTTGTCTCTCACAGACAAGATCTCTCTGTTCATTTGTCTCTGTTGTCTCCCTTTCTAGTTCTCTCCGTCTCTGCCAGTCTGTCTCTACATCTGTTTGTCTCCATGTCCCTGTTTGTTGATCTCTCTCTCTCTCTCTCACACACACACACACACACACACACACACACAGTGTGTTCATGTTAGTACACAAGTTAAACACTAAAGTGTAGCGCTCCCGCAGTCCTGAGGAAGAGTGAAGACCACGGGATGGACAGAATAAAGCGACAGAGCTTGTATTGTTAAACACAGGCTCATCACTCTCTCTCTCACACACACACACACACACACACACACACACACACACACACACTCTCTCTCTCTCTCTCGGGGTAGGTCATGTGCTTCCTCGACGACCCAGATAACAAGCTGACTGGAGGTGCCCGAGTTAGGAGACGTTTCCTCTGCACTGCAGCACACGCGCCCGACCGAAACCACACCGTTTCCTCTCAACAAAAAAACCTGAACCTCTTCCACCTCCAGCACCACACAAAAACGTAAACAGTTTTATCGAGAGTTAGCTGCATTAGCGTCGGAGCTGCAGAGTCACACACCTGTTGAACGTGACGCGTCCTGGACGATCAGACTCGAGGAAAACCAGGCGAGACGTCGCTGTGCTGCTCGTTACAGAGCGCTCGCTCTCGCTCGCTCTGAGGAACACACACTGCAGCAGTGCGGCCCACAGATCACTCAAACCTTCACATTCACTCAATCGAACAGGACACACTTTAAAAAACAACATGTGTGTGTGTGTATAACCTCCTCCTGAACAACAGGGTGTAAGGGGCAGAGGGGTAACAAGGGCAGCAAATACCCTGGAACTGCAGTATTACACAACTGACAGGCACTAAGACCACGCGAGTCCTTCACCCGGACTGTGATACAGAAGCCACACCCCCTTCACCAAGACTTACAACAGGTCACACCTCTTCTACTGAGAGGGACAGGTAATTAAGCCACGCCTCCTTCACACCAGGACTGTGATAGCAAAGCCACATATTCGGTACATAGGCCACGCCTCCTTCACAGAGAAGGAGACCACACCTCCTTAAACGAGATTGACAGATACAGAAAGTACAAGTATGCAAGCCACGCCACCTTCACTGAGACTGATAGACAGAAGCCACGCCTCCTTCACTGAGACTGATAGACAGAAAGCACGCCTCCTTCACTGAGACTGATAGAAGCCACGCCTCCTTCACTGAGACTGAGACAGAAGCCACGCCTCCTTCACTGAGACTGATAGAAGCCACGCCTCCTTCACTGAGACTGATAGACAGAAAAGCCACGCCTCCTTCACTGAGACTGACAGACAAAAGCCACGCCTCGTTCACTGAGACTGACAGACAAAAGCCACGCCTCCTTCCCTGAAACTAACAGAGACCATGTCCTTCTCACGGAAGACAAAAGCGTAAAAGAGAAACGTCTCTGTGAACCGCACTAAATGAGGTGTGGCATCGTCATGACTCCACCCTGTGGGCGTGGTCTGGTGCGACAGGCGGCGCGGGTCGGGTTTGCGGGTCCGTGGTGTAAATAGTGAATGAGTGCAGATGAGATTTTTGTGCTCACAGCACTGTAGCAGCTGCAGCGCCTGTAACCAGGCCTGGAGACACAGATCTCCATCTGCTCGGAGTCTGTATGTGTGTGTGTGTGTGTGTGTTTTTCTAACCCAGAATCCCCTCTTGGCACTGCCCTGTTTGGCACGGGGGTAAAGGAGGACACTGCGGCGTGGTGATGGTGGAGCCCAAAACCCTGAAGAGGAAGCAACCGCATCCCTGTGCCGAGTGCACACACACACACACACACTTAACCTTTTCTAGGTTCTCTAAAGGTCTCGATGTTCCCTCAAGAGTTTCGTATGAGTCAAAGAGAACTGAAGAAGAACTCTTAGATACAAGTAACTGTTAGAAAAGATGAAAGAACGTTTGAAAAGTTTCCTTCCAGATGTTCTTCTTACTCTTTCACGCCCTCTTTCATCTCTCCGTTCTCCTTTACTGATGTTCCCACTTTTACTTTCATTTTCATGTATCGCCTGCCTCTCTCTCTCTCTCTCTCTCTCATTTATCTCAATCTTTGTTTTTCTCGTTCTTTTAATCTGTCTCCATCTTCATAACGCATCTTTCAACGCATGTCCATCTTTCAGTCTCTCTATTAGTAGTTGCCCCTCATCTGTCTCTCGGTAAGATGACAGTCAATAAACAAACCTGGCCATTAGTGGTTTGTGTGTGTGTGTGTGTGTGTGTGTGTTGCTTTGACTCAAGTTCAGACTCAAAGCCGCCACTGTTCCCCTTTTAATGAGACCCTCAGCGCACACACTGAGCTCACGGCTATGTGTGAGATCAGTAGCAGGACGAAAACACAAGCCAAACCTCTTCACTTCAAGTGTGTGTGTGTGTGTGTGTGTGTCAGACATGACAGTGCAAATACACCCTTTAACCCTCTTTTGGGGAAGCCTGATTAGCAGCAGGTCACCAGGAATGTTTGTCTGTCTGTGTGTGTGTGTGTGTATATCTTTTTCTCTCTCATACACACACACACCTCCTATAAAACAATTCTGTGCAGGCACTGAAAAACAAAAACAACAACAAAAAAAAAGCTTACAACACAAAACAGGAAACAAAACACCCTGCGGCCCACGCCAGCCGAAACAGACGTCAAATGTGACTAAGTGAGGACCTGAACACACACTTGTCTGCCAACTTGTTTTTTTTATTTATTTATTTTTTATCAGATCTGGATCGGATTTATCTTTATCGGGATTGTAACACAGAGCTTTCACAGCTAACAGCCCACATAGCGAGTGTAAAAGCTCCCGGGGTTACGGTTAGAAACATAATTACACTCGTAAGACACTCTGCGAGAGAGAGTAGAGAGGACAAATTAACACAGGACTCAGCCCTGGTTTTTGAGGACCAAGCCAATCAGCTGCCAGAAAGGAAATCAAACTGAATGCTTTCTTTTTTTTTTACTCTTTTTTAACTTTTTATTACGTCAATAGTGATTTAGTTTTGAACATTGATGTGTACAGCTGTGTGATTTAATCAATTATGTTATGTTTAGAATTTTCGAAAATAGCTAGGTCAATTTTCAAATGTCCAATTCTCGGCAATTGACGAATTCCTTAAAAAATAGACCACTGTCTTTGAAGAAAACGCAAAACCGCTTTGTCTTTTTCCTCATTTTTTGCAAAAGTATCGCTGCTTATCCTACTTTTATATCTACTGAGCTGGAGTGTGGTGCAGAAGACTGGCAGAAATATAAATCAGTTTGTACAACATTTAATAGACACAGGTAGTAGTTTTAATTGTTTCAAATCTGTAGAAAATCTAGCTGCATGAAATTTGTTCCATGGAATTGAACCAAAAATCAACAGAAAAAACCCCTAAATGATGGTACCGATGTGTGCGTGATCCAAATTCTAATACTAGCTATTAGGGCAGAGAACAACCAGGGACCAGGTGATACCGTGTTATCACGATACTTCGCTGCCGATTTGCTTAGTATTGAAATTTTATAAACATCCCATCGATCCTATTTATTTTTGCTACAATTTCAGACAAACATATTTAAGTGTCTGTGCTGCCTGTCAATGTGCGAATAGTTTAGAGTGTGCCACCTGTAGGATTATAGAGGAACTGCAGCATTTTTGCTACCTTAAATGCAACAGATGTATAAATAAAATTAATTAAATAAATAAATAAATAGATTTTTCGAGTCGGTGAGGCGATACACACTCGGTCAGAGTTTTGTTCCTAGACAAAAAACAATAATTTACATTTTACGTTCTGTTTTTTTTTTTTTTTTTTAATCAAATTTCCATTTTGCTGTTTTTGAGTTAGCCTAGCCTGTGATCAAAGTGTCCTCTAACTAAGGGTGTGCGTGTGTGCGCGCTGGTAAACACACTGGGTTTAGATTTCAGGGTTTAAACTGGTAACCATGAGAACCCCAATGTATAGAAAACAGAAGGACTGAACAACAAACCGTCACATAACTCAACAATTTGTTTGCAAAACTGAACAATTTTGTTGTAAACCTCAATTCATTCAAGTCTAAGAACGTGGCGAATAATCAAAAACAAGATGAAGACACGTTACGATATGTAACGCTCTTAAAGATTCTTGTAATAATTGTCGCATATCAGAGAGAGAGAGCGAGAGAGAGAGAGAGAGAAATACGAACAGCTGTCTCCTGCTGTTGGAAAAAAATATTAAAGCCAGCCATCGCACTTCTGCTTTTTGATGCGATTCCCAGAAATCAATTCCATTATCGCTGCATCAACGCTCGACACCTTGACTTTCTTCATGTTAAAATATCGCCTGATGAAAAACGCACCAATAAACATCAAACAATCTAAGAAACATGTTTTGATTTCTCTTGAAACAGTGCCAAAAATTTGCTATATTTTTTATGAATAAATTTTTTTTTTTTTTTTTAAATCATCTTTTTTATTTTCAGAGACGAGTGTAATGTTGTGGAACGTCTGTAAATTACAGTTTGTTCCTAATTGCTCACACTAGAACTTAATATCAAGAAAGAGTCGTTCCGGAAAATCAACTGAAATTGGAAACTCCTTCAAAGGCAAGAAACAACGTACAGGAAACTAAACCACATTAACACTTGTACACTTGTTTTAGCTCTCGATACACACTGTGTCCAGCCATCAGGCAAACGAGTCACTCAGAGATGGATTGCGATTCTTTTGTATTGCCATCCTGACTTTTTAGGCTTCATTTTTGCTTTACGTTATTTGGCACTTTGATGTGATGAAACGTTGCTGTTCCTCTATAATCCTACAGGTGGAGCCCTCTAAACTATTCACACATTAGCAAGCAGCACAGCATGATGTGTGTTTAGAACAAATACAGATACTCCTTGACTTACGATAGGATTCTAACTTAATAAATTCAAGTCAAAAATGTGTTAAATTCAGTAAATCTAACAAACATCGTAGCTTAGCATAGCCTGCTTTAAACATGTTTAAAACCCTAACATGAGCGAACAGTTAGGGCAGAGTCATCCCAGATAAAGCAGTAACTAAGTAAAAAAAGTTGTAAACTGGGGACCGGCTTAATCAGAATTAAACTTCTGCAACACAAACTAACTGAAGAACGTGGATCTTAACATTTCTGAATGTTGTCTCAAGGATTTTTAGGTGATATCTGATCATCACCTTAGGAAGTGAAGTTAAATTGACTTAATTGTTAAATTGTGTCCTATAACGGTGATAAATAGTAACAATGATCAAAATGGTATCGTATATTATCTAATTATTATAGCGATATCGCCAGGTATCGAATCATTGGCTTAAGAAGCAATATTAAACATAATATTGGACCAGACTCAGCAGAAGACTCAATTACAGACTTAAGAAGCAAAACTGAATGTTTTTGTGTTGTTTAGATTCAGTTTTACTGTCAAATATTTTAAAATCGTTGCCTTGAGGATCGTGTCTGATTTAGTGGCATCGTCAAATATCAGATCGTCGTCCTAGGAACTTTATTCATATCGCAACATGACACACCCAGTGGCGGCACCGTTGTTGGAACGGAGCCTCAAAATAAATAAATAAATAAATAAATAAAAATCGAAAATGTATCGAAGTTCAGTGGCTTCATCTGATATCGAATCATTGGCTTAAGAAGTGAAATCAAATCTTATCACACAATAAGAGATTAACAAAACCATCGGATTTTAGATTATCGCTTAAAGAAGTGAAATCTTACAGAAGTGAATCTTATCATATCTTAGCTAATCTAGTAGCATTAATCAATATCAAACTTGCATCATCTGCAACCTTATCGGAGCTGATTTAATAGTTTTATCAAATTTCATTTTGCTGTGTTAAGGATAAAAATCAAATTTTATCGTATCGTATAAGATTCTCGCATATCAAATTGTCGACTTACTGTAAGACGTGAAAATGACTCAAAACGAATCATCGATTCGTGAATAGGACTGTTAATCATGTCGTCGAATACGGGATTGTTGCAATACGAACCAAACCCGTTTTTTTGTTGTACCATTTCAAAGCCCCCTAGTGGATAATGAGACAAAACGCACATCCGTTTATCACTACTCAAAATATTTTCAGCTAGTTTCCTGGTCTTTTGTATGCTTCATGAAATGTAGTCATTTTGCCCACACACACACACACACACATTATTGTCCAGGGGGAACAAATAACATCCATGGTTTATTTCTGGTCCTGGACCTTCTCAAGCTCTTCACTGGTCACTGCATCATGTCACACACTGGTTACCTGTAATATTGTAATACTGTATGTTTATATTAAACGTCTTGATGTTACAGGAAATCAGAGATAAAGCACATTTCACAAGACTTACACAACATACAAAAGAAAAAGAAAAAAAAAAAAACAATCCATGACAAATAGGATGTCCCCAAAATGCAGAACTGAATCCGTGTAAAATAAAGAAATGATGCTTTAGGGAATAAAATCAACCTTTCATTAATTAATTGATTTATTAATTGATTAAAGACACCATGCGTCCATCTATCAATCTTAAGCCACACAATTTCACATCACAGCAACTTCCCACTACATTTAAACCACTCCAACAAAGATAAAAAATACGAAAAATAGGACATGTCGACAAAATAAGGACTGCATTATTATATTTAAACAAACAAACCATTTTTAGACGCGACACGGCAAATAAATAAACGCTTTTTCGCCAAACAATCCAGCCATAACCCCGCGTTCACTCGGGCTCGGTGGCAAATCGCGCCATATTCCCTTCGCGAGAGCACTACGCGCCCGACAAAATCAACGTCACTTGTGCACTACATAGTGCACTAACATATACAAAATGACGCAGTTTGGAACACAGTAGCACGGTTTCGCTTATACAAACCTAAATATCTGCGAAATAAAACCAATATAGATATCCGTATCAACCCCGACGACAAAAGAGAAAACGCAGAACGCAGTTTTACCTTTATGCAGTAAGAATAAAGACGATACGGGTCATTTTTTTTCTCCCTTTAACCGGACACGAAGCCTCCCCCTTTACACCGCGCCGCGTTCAATGTGATCTGATAGTAGCGAGCCGCTGACAGCGTCCACGAAGACCCCGCCCACCTCCTTTCTGATTGGCTGTCGTTTCTTTTGCTACGGCAGAAAAGGCATGGCAACCATCAAAAAGGCGGGATACCTAAGACGAGAAAATAGCCAATGGGATCGCGCGGTTGTTCGCAATTCGCAACGCCCACCTGTTACGAAGCGCCGCGATTGGATAAAATTCCCGCCAATCATCCAGAGAAGGCGGAAACTTACGTCTTCGGTTGTTTGTAGAAAATTAATGAGACATTTTCCAGACTGAGGTGATCTGTGAATACAAATTAAATTATAAATAGCTCCAATTAGATTATATAAAGATTTCCAGGCAGGCAACAATAAATATTGGGGCATAAATAAAGCACTAAATCAAAATATATATATACAGAAATACTACAAGAGGCACCATGGTGATGTAATGGTTAGCACTGTCGCCTTGCACCTCCAGGGTCTGGGTTCGATGCCCTCCTCGGATTCTGTGCGTATGGAGTTTTCACGTTCTCCCCGTGCTTGGTGGGTTTCCTCCCACAGTCCAAAGACATGCAGATTAGGCTAACTGGCGTTCTCAAATTGCCCATAGAGTGTAAATGAGCATGTATGTGCCCTGTGAAGGATTGGCACCCTGTCCAGGGTGTACCCCGCCTCGTGCCTCAAGTCTCCTGGGCTAGCATCCAGGCCCCCCGCACTCCCCTGACAAAGCGGTATAGATGATGAGTGAATGAACAAAAATACAGAGTGCTTAAACGCAGGCATAAAGAGATTTGATATATCAATAGGAGCTGCAATCTTGGAAAGAAAACAAAACATGGACTAAATAATCCTGACGAATATCATCACAGTCACGTTGAAGCAGTTGTTCTAGTCTGTTTGATAGCATAAGCAGAGTGTCTTTACTTATAGGTGTACTTTTTAATAATTACTAGGGTTGTTCCGATTCCGATACTGGTATCGGAAATGCTGCCGATACCACAAAAAAGGCTGGCATCGGAATCGG
>JAQMYG010000039.1:2836583-2852112 GCA_030014215.1 Clariallabes teugelsi | reverse complement strand
ACTGACTGGTACTTTTGATTTTGAGCCTCCCTTCATTCAGGGACACATTGTGAAACATTTTTAGTTTATGTCTTATGATGTTGACTCTTTTAGTGTTCATACAAATATTTACACATTAAGTTTACTGATAGTAAAAACAGTTGAAAGTCAGAGGACGTTTCTTTTTTTGCTGATATATACTGTATATATATATATATATACATCCATCCATCCATCCATCCAGTAATCTCTGTAGTCCAACTAGTGACTGTGGAAGCCAGTGGTGACTGTTGTATTTAACCCGATTTTGTACAAGGAAGGTAGAACCTCTGGCCAACATTCACACACACACACACACACACACGCACACACACACACACACACACACACACACACTCCGGGCAGTTTGGGAATGCGAATTAGCCTAATCAGCATGTCTTTGGGCTGTGGGAGGAAACCGGAGTACCTGGAGGAAACCCTTCAAGCATGGGGAGAACATGCAAACTCTGTATGCACAGACCTGACACAGGAATCGAACCCAGGACCTGGAGGTGCAAGCTGACCGTGCTAACCACTAAGCCACCATATAAATATAAATAAATAAATAAAAAAATATATATATAGATAGATAGAGAGAGAGAGAGAGAGAGAGAGAGAGAGAGAGATGTTTGCTGTGAATATGAGGCTTTATATCAGGTGTAGCTATAATCAGTGTGTAGGATCACACTCTTTTAATTGACTGTCCACAGTCATGATATCAGTCATGCAACTCAATATTATAATTATAAAACCATTTTTTACATGATTGCTAAAGAGTTAATGTGTCTATTTTTTATTTAAACCATGTGAACTATAATACAGGTATGTAGTAAATTTCAAATAGTAGAGGCACACACAGGCAATAATTATTGTGCAGGATATTTCCTGATCTAAATAATTTAAGTATGACAAATATATATATATATATTTTATAAAAAAAAAATATATATAAAAAAAAATCAGGCTTTTTCACAGCACTGTAATTATAGACATGGTACATACCGTATATGAGTATTAACGGTGTAACTCAGTACTAATACGTTATACTTTCCACCGTTTTTAAAGAATGATGTTTGTTTAGACTTCAGGCCCTGTCGACTCGCTGTGACCCCTCAGTACCTGCGCTGACCTGCACTGTGACCTGAAGTTATTCCATGTAAACAGGTCAGCAGTTAGTGGACGTTTGAGCGTGTAAGGAAGTCAGTGTGGTTAGTTTTGACTGACACTAGTAAACCCTGTTAATGTCTTTTCTAGACTTCCCTTTTCTTTCCCTTCCTCAGCATGAGGAAGTGAGCTCTCACGGGGCAAATACTTTTTCACCTCATTCACGCTAAATGTTACGTTAAGCAGTGTGAAATTACGGCCGTTTGGTTAGTTTCACATCAGTTACTGTGGCAGCAGCATAAGACCCTGAATCACTTCCTCTAGAAACACAGCGAATGTGCAATCAGAACAACCGGATATGTGCTGAAGTGTGTGTGTGTGGGTGTGTGTCTTTAGTTATCACTTAGTTACAGTTAAATATATAATGTTACACAACATTCAGTTCTCAGTTGTTATCGTTTCTATGGTAACAGCTCTTGCACAGAGGCTCGTATGGCAGAAGAGATACATAATTCAAATGTAGTAATAAAATGTCCTGTAATTTAACCATCGCGATATGGTGAAGTTCTCTAAAAAAGAGGATGTTTATGGAACATGTTTTGGAAGGAGTCTTCGGTGTCACAGCTAAAGATAAAGATTTAACTTTTGCATTATATTTCTCAGAAGAATTGCAGCTTTTTAGCTTTGTTTTAGAGGAAACATGCAATAACGAAACCAATTAAAGGAACAGACGCTGTTTCGTGGACGTTGCACAAAACTGTAAACAGATAAAAGTGCTTATTTGATAATTTTTTACATAAATTTGATTGTTAGAAGTTTGCTATGGTGTAAGAGGAATAAAGCACTGAAAATGGTCATTTAAGTTTTTTCTTTACATTTTAATATCTTATTACATTTTTACGTTTATATATTTGATCAGCCATGACATTATAACCACTTAGATGTGATGTGAATAACACCGATCACCATCTATAAACCAGCAAACTGGTGACAGGATCATGGACACTCAAGTCTCACCCATGCCCATGGGGAGCAAATGCCAGCCTGTCTGGTCTTAACCCACAGAAAATCCAATGTAGCACAAAAAAAGTAATTGCTGGTCATGACAGAAAGGCACCCGAGGTTGAGAGCCAAGAGTTCAAGGTTGTTGATCCGACCTCCAAACTCCACAGATCTCAATCTGATTGAGCATCCAAGTGAAACATCTGACAAACGAGTCACATGAGGGTTAAAGGTCTTGTTCAGGGGCCCAACAGTGTTGGTTTGAACCTGGGACCTCCTAATCAGTAGTCCACTTCCTCACCCAATGCGCTACCCCCTGCCAGTTAGGGGACAGACCAGGAGGACCTACACAACACTGGGCGTAACGTTTCGTGGTGTAATGTTATGGCTGAATTTTCACTACTGATCATCCTCACGTTATAAGTCTGAGTACATCCATCTCACTCTTGTTCCTGGTTCTATACATGTATACAGATATGCTTTTGGAGGAGTTGGCTGCAACTTCAGAGAAAACTGACACCAACAAAAAGCTGACCCTAAACGTGTCTGCGCTGGTGAGTTCAAATACACACACTGACTGTAAGGTATAAGCTGCATATATACAGTAATGTACAATGTTTTATTACGGTATATCAGTAGCGACATAGAGTGAAGTCTCATCTTAAGACATCGATCTCATCTTAAACACGGCTGTTTAGTCCTCAGGTGTCGGTGCGACATCAGGACAAGGCGCTAAGGAAAATGTGTACAGGTGAGTCGTCTATTTTTAACCCTGTTCCTCAGGAATAGGGAATAAATCGCTTTATGCTGTGATGTTAAAGGAAAATAATCAACAACAGGATGTTCGGGTGGAGGGATGAAATGGAGTTAATGTTATAGCACTGTAACAGCATCAAGCGTTTTATTCCTCTTATACCCCATCAATTCAACATTGTTTGCTAAAGAAATTATTATTATGCTATACATTAGTAATAAGACTTCCTTTACCAGAAGCCCTCACGTTTCATACACAATGTTAATTCAAAGTGCTTTACATAAAAGAGAAGAAAATAATTATAAAAAGAAATAGAAAATAATAGCACTAAAACTTATTTAAATTTGATTTAAAATAAAAATAAAAACCTGAGCCTGGTTATGATTCCCCAGTTAATTTGAACAGCGATACTATGATTCTAATATGTCGGTTCGCGTGGGGGTACAAACTTAATTTAAGAAAACAATGGGTTCCTGCTTCAAAATGAAGCCGCTTCTAATTTTGCCTTAATGTGATATTATGCTCGTCATGGAAAAGGTCCAGGCAGGATGAGCTTGCAGTTAAAGACAAATCTAGCCAAAGGTCAGGCGACGTGCAAACAGGATATTAAAGGGCAAACACGATCAAAACAACAACAACGATGAAGTTCACGAGTGCACATGACTGAGCGTTTACTTTTACAAAGTGCTTAAATATGCAGACTTTGTTTCTACATATCAGTTGTAATATTACAAAGCAACAGTAAACCATGTGAACAAAGCACCAAAGTGTGAACAGTAAGTTCCCCTTTGGTGCATGACTCCATCACACCTCTAGGGGGGTGGGTGGGAGGGCTGGGGGGAGGTCTGTGGTTTTTAGTGGCAGATACTTAGAGTGGTGTGGGTTCCAGGGTGAGGTCTCAGTGGATTGGACTTGTTTGGATTCGGATCTGGGGAATTTGAAGGTTGGGTCCTTCGCGCCGTGGCAGGCTGTGGTGTACTGGGTAGACTGTGGTGTACCAGTAGGTAGACTGGTGCCATTATTTCACTCCCAGCATTGATTTTACTGGGCAATTTGTGCTGCATTGGCTTCTCTGTGGGTTCAGACCGGACAGGCTGGTCTTTGGTCCCAGTGGGCATTAGAGAGCCTTGGGTGTTTAAGATCTTGTCACTAATTTGCTGGTGTGTAATTAATAATCAGCATTAATATCTTAATGTTACGTGGTGTAAATGTTGTGGCAGATTGGTGTATGTACACAACATAAGTAAACACAACTTTAAAATAATAGTTTTATTTTATTTATCACTCAATAAATCTCCACGTGTTGTACTATTATTAGTGTATCACTTACAGTATTGCACCAGTAGGTTCAAGCTGAATGTCTCCTGTTTTTTGCATTGACCGTGAACCTGATTCAAATTCTGATTGGTTAATCTACAAGACTGGGCTTGCTTGATAGATGATAGCAAAACAATTACACACTCTTCTCATGTGGTAAATACAACTGATGATTGCTAGTTAAAGCTAAAATCAACAGGAACATGGGCAGGAACGTGATCTACAGTAGGTTAGTAATTTGAAAGTCTGAGGTTTAAACCACAGCAATACTGAGCCGCCTCTAAGTCCTTTAACCCTGTCTGTTAACAAGCCTGAATATGTGTAAAATAATTGTAATTTTTACTCTAACATCATTTATAGTGGAAGAATTACAATCAACTGAGTTTCAGAACCTAAAAGATTTAAGGCATGAAGTTTCCTCAAACGCTTGGAATGAAGTTGACATGTTGGGGTTTGCGGCGACTGGAGACTAATGATTGGGAACAGACGTGTCTTTTCAGATCCCTGAGCGTTCCGAGAGCTGTAGGTCAAGTCGAGATCAGGCTGTGACTCAGGCGGTGATGTTACAGTGCTTTCCAAAGTGATCACTTCTGCTTTTGTCTCTGATTAAAATAATGAAAATAACATACTTTTTTTACTTTTTGTTTCGAGTTTTACAAGCATTTCCAATGTTCTAGCCCGGTAGTCAGGTTTTAACTGGAATAAAACACCCACCAGGTTTGGACAGTCATTACTACTACAAAAACAAAATCACCAGCTGTAAGAAATGAAAAGTGTTTTATTACTCTGCCTCTGAACTTTCGGAGCTGTTGAACATTTTGAGTCATATTGAGACTTATTGAGTCATTTTGAAACCTCGCTTCGCTGCATGGCTTGAGCAGATTAAGAGGTTAACAGCTCTCATGTATGTCGGTCTACAGTGACTTTGCCTTTATCACCCTGCTGTGAAAAGTTCTCGTGAAGGATTTTGGCTTACCAAATGTTTCCGTCTTAATGCCAACAGTAGTTTCCACCCGTCACTGATAGACGGTGAACTTATTTCCTTCAAGGCAATATTTATTTTCTTATACTTACAGATTCGCAGCTTCACTGTTCGCTTTGGGCTTCAACAGAAACTATACTTAAAGATTCCGTTCTTGCCCCTCTGCTCATCATACTTTCTAATAAAATTATGATGAACTAAAAAATGCAAAAAATTACACCCTTTTTTTCTGATTATTCTCACTAATAAATAGTTTTCTTAAGGCTACACAACTCTTTACTGCCAATCCCTTGAGTTCTCTTTGTGTTGTGTGTGTGGAAATGTTCTTACTTTCCATGAGTTTTGCTGTTGTTTTTTTATAAATTGATTTCACTAAGCGCTCAAAGATGATGGATCACTACTATCCTTCCATTTAATAATGCGTTTTACAATTTTTAACCCAATTTTAGTATTTCGTCAAACTCCTTAGTTGTTGTCTTTGCTTGATGTAGGACAATAACTTGACCCTTCTAGTGATTGGTCGTTCATGAACAATTCGTTCTTTTTGTACGAGTCTTTAACGTGATTCAGAAGAACGAGTAGTCTCAGAGAGTGGTTTGTTTGTTTTCTACTGGGTGCACATGCGCAAAGCATCGCAAAACCTCCATAGGTTATGTACAGGAAACAGAAATGAGTCATTACCTTTGAGTCTTCTAATCCGAATCGTTCGTTCTTCTGTCACGTGACTCGAACAAATGATTCGGATCAGAAGATATGAGAGGTGAGCTGCTCATTCTGTTTATCATAATATGTCCATAGCTGCATTGTAATATTTTCATTACTGGAACTAGAGCCAAAATTTGTCTATGTAGATGTAAACGTGGTCTGCTTATTGAAATTGTAACATTTTATTTTTTATCAAAAAATCAGATCAAAATACTCAAATGAAAAATGACTCAAAAAAAGATTTGTTCATTTTGATCAACTAGATTCAAAGATCCCATCACTACACCCTTCTGAAACAGGAGAACATCTTTATCATGACCACAAGATATGTCTATAAGACTATTAACTATTTAGCTGGTTAAATTCATTCTTCTTATAATTTCTCTCCATTCTCAGTCAGTTGCCTGCTCCGGTCTCGGCTGAGGTGATGAGTCCGGGAACGGCCACTCGAGAGCTCGACTCCATCATGAACGAGCTGCTGGGCCTGAACCTGGAGGTGAGTTTCAGCCTCAGCCCTAGCCCGAATTTACCAGAAATAATCACAAGAGGGCAGTACAGGCTCACTCGCTCTATGCACTTACTGTGGTGTTTGATTTAAAGTCATCTCCCTGAATATTATTATATCTTGTACATAAAAAAAATTATCCTGTGTGTAAGGTCTCAGATCAACCGCTTGTTCAGGAGTCTGAAAAAGACAAAAAGCCAGAAGACAAGAAAGAAACTGCAGTAACCAGTGTGCAAGATGATCCAGGAGCGGAGAACGTGTCCAAGAACTTGTCTAAGAACATCGACACCATTGACAACCTGCTGGGAACGCTGAGCTCGGATATGGAGAAGATGGGAGTGCGCACTACGGCCAAGGGACACTGTGCTTCCTGTGGGAAGGGCATCGCTGGGAAGGTAGACAGACAAACAGACAGTAATGTAGACAGACAGACACATAGGTAGGTAGACTGATGGACAGGTAGACTGACATGCAGAAAGACAAAAAGACAGACAGACAGACTGATATGTAGACAGACAGACAGGCACACAGACAGGTAGACCAACAGACAGTCAGACAGCAGACAGACAGGTATAGGTTGGGGCAGGTATAGAGGTTGGGGCAGATATAGAGGTTGGGGAATGTGGAGAGGTTGGGGCAGGTGGAGAGGTTGCGGTAGATATAGAGGTTGGGGCAGGTGTAGAGGTTGGGGCAGGTGTAGAGGTTGGGGGAGGTGGAGAGGTTGGGGCAGGTGTAGAAGTTGCGGTAGATACTGTATAGAGGTTGGGGCAGGTGTAGAGGTTGGGGAGGTGGAGAGATTGGGGCAGGTGTAGAGGTTGGGGTAGATATAGAGGTTGCGGTAGATATAGAGGTTGGGGGAGGTGTGGAGGTTGGGGCAGGTATAGAGGTTGCGGTAGATATAGAGGTTGGGGCAGGTGTGGAGGTTGCGATAGATATAGAGGTTGGGGTAGGTATAGAAGTTGTGGCAGGTATAGAGGTTGGGGCAGGTGTAGAGGTTGGGAGAGATGTGGAGATTAGGGAAAGAGCAGAGGTTGAGGTAGATATAGAGGTTGTGGCAGGTGTGGCACCCTGAGCACTGTGTGTTCTATATGTGTTAGTACCCAGTGTGCTGTCCTGTGTGTAGATGATCACGGCCCTGGGGCAGGTGTGGCACCCCGAGCACTTCGTGTGTATGGTGTGTAAAGTGGAACTCGGCTCTAAAGGCTTCTTCGAGCGTGATGGAAATCCGTACTGCGAGGCCGATTACCAGCAGCTGTACTCGCCACGCTGCTCGTACTGCCAGGGCCCGATTCTACAGGTAACACACACACACACCTGTACACTGTACACTACCACACACTCATCCCTACATCCTCCTTTAACACAGTGTGTGTGTGTGTGTGTGTGTTTCTCAACAGAACATCCTGACGGCGATGGACCGCACATGGCACCCAGAACATTTCTTCTGCACTCACTGCGGGAAACAGTTCGGAACTGATGGTGAGGACGAGAACACGACACGACAACGCAACACTGTACAGTGTGATTCATAATGTTACAATCCTACATGGTGTGTGTGTGCGTGTGTGTGTGTGTGTGTGTGTGTGTGTGCAGGGTTTATGGAGCGTGAAGGAAAGCCATACTGCCCTAAAGATTTTTATTCGCTGTTTGCTCCGAAGTGTACGGGCTGTGGAGAGGCGGTCAAGGAGAACTACCTCTCAGCGGCAAATGGCACCTGGCACCCGGAGTGCTTCGTCTGCGCTGTGAGACAGGACACACACACACACCCACACACACACACACACACACTCACACACACACACTCACGCGCACACACACACATCTTTTGGCCTCAGTTTTTCTTTCATACTCTTCATCTCTCTCTACATGTCTCTTTCTGTCTCTCTCTTACTGTCTTCATATTTCTTATTCATGTTTGTCCATGTTCTCTCTGTCTCTCTCTCTCTCTCGTTTTCTAGTTTTATCTTGCATTTTCTTGTTTCTATCTCTCTTCCTGCTTTCTTTTCTACCTTGATTTTTTGTGATCTCCCCATCTTACTTCGTCTCTGTCCTGTCCATATCTCACGTTTTTGTCCTTGTCTTTTCTTTCTGTCTGTCTATCAGCTATTTATACTTTCTCTCTGTTTGTTTCGCTCATTCTTTCACTTTCCATACATCTGCTCTCTCTCTCTCTCTCTCTCTCTCTCTTTCTGTCTTTTCTTGTCTGTCCGTTTTCCTGTGATCCCCTGCCTTTCACTCTCTCTGTCTTGTTAATGTCTGTCTTTTTTCTTTGTCCTTGATTGAGCTTTTTATACTTTCTAATCTTTGCTTCTCTTACAGTACTCCTTTACTTTCCATGTGTCTGTCTTCCTTTGCCCTCTCTCTCTCTCTCTCTCTCTCTCTCTCTCTCTCTCTTCTCTTTCACATTTATGTCTGTTTCACCCTACTTCTTTCTTTCTTTCTTTCTTTATCTGTCATATTCACTTATTCTCTCTCTCTATCAGCTCCATCTTCTTCCTTTCTTTCTCACTACCTCATCTCTTTATTTCTTTCTGTCATTAGTTCTAATGTTTATTCTCTCTCTCTCTCTCAGGACTGTCTGCAGCCCTTCACAGACGGCTGTTTCCTGCAGATAGACGGTCGTCCCCTGTGTTCTCAGCACTACCACTCTCGGATGGGGACGCTGTGCGCCACGTGTAACGCCCCCATCACGGGCCGCTGCATGTCCGCTCTGGGACGCCGTTTTCACCCCGAGCACTTTGTGTGTGCTTTCTGTCTGCGTCAGCTCTCTCAGGGAGTGTTTAAGGAGCAGGCCGGAAAACCGTACTGCAACCCCTGTCACACCAAACTCTTCCTATAAAAGCAAGTGGTTAGCGTTAGTTCCGGTCTCGGTCCCCGAGCCTGGGAAAAAATAAGCATGAAATAATAACAGTAATAATCGAATCCCTCATACACAGTTTGATATTACAGATCAAAAAGGGTGAGTCAAAAATGATCCATATTCTGGTTATATTAAAACTTCAGTTGGCCGCACTTAACAGTGCTTTCCGTTAATGGCTCCTGTCTCCCCAGTCACTGCTGTGCAGGTGTGAACGTGTTACTTCAGTTCATTTGTAACTGCAGCAATTTTTTTTTTTTGCTGCAGCAAATTTTTTTTTTGTGGTCTGAGGATGTACCTGGTCCTGAAACAACTCACAGAAGAGCATAAACAGATGCGTTTGGATATCTGCAAACTAAATTTGTAGCGTTACTCTAAGGAAGGTGAAAGTTTCTTAAAGAGAATCATTACTGGTGACGAGACACGGATTCATCACTACGAGTCTGAGAGTAAACGGCAGATGTCTGGAACGGAAACATCCTCGGAGAAAAAGTTAAAAAGTCGACCATCAGCTGGAAAATGCATCAACGCTTACAGTTTTCTGGGATTCTTAAGGGCCAGAAGTATTGGAACATGATCAGGAGAAAGGTTCAACAGTCAACAAGCGATCGTTACAGTGAGACGCTTGTTGAAGAGCTGAAGGCTTAATTTCAGATTGAACGCAGAGATCCGCTATCCAAGGGTGTCGTGATCTCGCATGATGATGTATGTCTTTGTTTTGAGGTGTTAAAGCGTCCTCCCTATAGTCCTGATCTCGCTCCGTCAGACTTTCACCTGTTTGGTCCCCTGAAAGCCGCCCTACGAGGACGAAGATTCACTTCTGATGAAGACAGTTGTGGATTCGTGGCTCGCAGCTAAGAATAAAACATTTTTTAATGAGGGAACCCGAGAGCTTGTTGACAGATGGACAAAGTGTATTGAAAAGCAAGGAGAATATGTTATGAAAAAATGATGTACTTTTCGAAAATTATTTCTACAGCCTGAGTGTGGATAATTTTTGACTCACCCTAGTATAATCCAAGACTTTTTTCACTAGATCAATGTATAGATACTGATTTATTGTCTATGAGGCATATTTTTAGCATCACATTCCAGGTTGTGTCTGACAAGAGTGGGACGTGATCTGATCTACTCCTGTTGTAGCTCAGTGTCCTGAGTTTGTGTTGAGATTCTTTTCTGCATAACATAGTTGTAACAAGTTGCTATTTGAGTTAGTGATCCTGCCGGCTTGAAAAAGTCCAGCCTGTTCTGTATTACATTGACTTTTAAGCGCAATCTAATCTAATCTAATCTAATCTAATCTAATCTAATCTAATCTAATCTAATCTAATGTCCACCTATGTCTCTACTAGACACTGTGTCACCAGACATTCATTGTTTTTTCTTCCTCTTTCCTCAACACCACTGTGTCAGACTGCTTCAGTATGCATGAAACCTCCACAGGATTTTTTAAATACTCAAACTTGGGAACAACACCCACTGTTGCCACTGAGCTCATTAAACATTTAACATGCTTGTTAAAATTTAAGTAAAGCACTTGACTTTGATCTACATGTATTTGCATGATTTGACATGATCTGACGCCAGATGACTGGCTGATTAGCCGTTTTCATGAATGTCCAGGTATACAGGTGTTCCTAATAAAGTGTCAGTCAAGTGCAAATCAGATAAAAGTTATTGTTTGTACCATACAATCTCTTTTATAAGTGTTTAGACTTCTTGAACTTTACAGTCTGGATCTTGTGTTATTTGGATTGCTAATAAAGAATTGGTTATTAGTTGCTGCCCTCTAGTGGAACCAAAGAGAATAGCTCTTCTTTCCTTGCAGAATCTTTGAGTTCAGTTAAGTAACTATGCTCTCTCTCTCTCTCTCTCTCTTTCTTTCTTTCTTTCTTTCTTTCTTTCTTCATTATTGTCTTCATTGTTCTGGTTTCTTTTTGTACTCCTATTTTGTTGCCCCTCTTTCTTTCACTCTATAAGTTTGATTTCCCTTGCCTCTTCACCTCTCTCCTTTTTACTTTCCCTCTTTTCATGTTTTCTTTAAATAACAGATTAAAAGTTCATTCCTGCAACAGTTTTTGGCCTGGTTCCATATGTTTTGACCCCCCCCGATGGCGCATTAAACACCAGATTTATTCACTGTCTAATATGTCAGGATACATAATGTAGACCACCATAAAGTTCACCGTTATACATTTCTATTTATGTATTCATAACAATATAAATTCTTCCCAAATACTGTTCCACACACATCCTTCCCACGCAGAGAAATAAAGTCTCGAGTTCCCGAAATGAAGAAGTGCTTGCACAAGAGCCTAAGCTGGTCACTGTCAGGTCACTGTCCTGTTTTTCTTCTCTTCTTGCTTGTTAATCTTTAGAGAATTAGACGCTGAGGTTTCGTAAAACTGCTGAGGAAGGAAGGGTGAAAGGTCAAGATGTGTTTAACACCACGAAGAGTCGTGAACTACACAAAAACTATACACACTGACTGTACACACACACACACACACACACACACACACACACATCCTTACCATGCATTTAGTATTGAAGGACATGCATGGAAAAATATGCTTGTAATAAACAAATGCATATGTGCAGTCATGTGACCGACAAATAGCCTTCAGTCTTTAGATTCCCTCTGCAATTAAGAGATGAGAGAAAGAGAGAGAGAACTTATAGCTCCATAGTTCCTAGTTCGATCCTGAGATCATGTAAGTGCGTGTGTGTTTGTGTGTGTTTGTGTGTGTGTGTTTCCTCCTACTTCCTCAAAACATAATAGATGGACAGGCTATGCTTAATTGCACCCGAGTATGAATATGTGTTAGCGTGTGTGTGTGTGTGTGTGTGTGTGTGTGAGAGAGAGACACTAAGATTTCATTCAGCTTCCACATCCTTTACAAAGCCCCGCACAGAGTCACCTGCCAGAATCTCGTGTCATGCAGTCGGCTAAATAGCTCATAAAAACCTGATCCTAATGCTAACGCTACTGAGCCTGAGCTCAACAAGTGAAAATACGTTTAGTTCCGGTGATAAAAATCATTATTCAGAGCAAGATTTTAGCAGACATTAACAAATTTTATCAGACCAGACATTATCATGCTGTAGCAGACATACGCAGACTGTAGCAGACATTAACAGACTGTAGCAGACATTAGCAGACAAGATCAGATTGTATCAGACTATAGCAGACATTAACAGACTGTAGCAGACATTAGCAGACTTTAGCAGTCTGTAGCTGAAATTATCAGACTATAGCAGACTTTAGCAGACATTTGCAAACATTAGTGTATGGTAGTGTGGTGTAGTGGTGTGTCAGTGTGAGTCAGGAATGTTCAGCGAGCATGTTGGCACAGGGCCGGTGGGCTGCAGATGTGGACATGAAGCGAATGCAGGTAACAAGTCCACGCTGAGGGCCAAAGGGGACAATCACAGTTTGGTTGCAGGAGCCGCAAGTCATTGTTAAAAGCAAAGGAGTTCTGGTGGCAAATCTAGAATTTTGAGAGAAGGAGCTGATGTGATTGTCGCAGTTCTGTAGCGGTGACGGCAGACCAGAACTGGAGGTCTAAAGAATGTCCTACATCTTACCGGCGGCTGAATCTTGGGATCTGGCCGTAAATAAAGACGGAGGGTCAGAGGCATCGGTCAGACCCTTTATTGGGTAATCAAACAAACAAACAATAATTAAATAATTAGTGAAACTATGATAAATAAATCAATTAGGAATCTGTTATAAAAAAATATAAAAGAAAAAACTTAATCTAATCTAATGTAAATTGAAAATAAACTATGTTTGTTTAAAAAATAGAATACATTCCTCCCTGTTTTTCACCCTAATTTAGTTGTATCCGATTCCCTCCCCCCACTAGGGGGCTCCCACATTATGGCTACTAGTACCAGTCAAGTTTCCTCCGAACCACGTGACGCCAGCGACGTCTTTTCGAACTGCTCACTCTCGCACTGTTGGGGGCGGTGTAACACACTCGGAGGACAGCGCTGTCGCTCCTTCCACTTGCGTGAGCTCACAGGCGCCCCTGATTGGCTGTAGAACCATGATTGATGTGAGAGCGATAATTGCCTACCATCCCTCCCCTCTGAGATTGCTCGACCAATCAGCTCTCTCCAGGCCCCCGGCTGCAGGAGGCTAGGGCATCACTCGGGAGCCATGATAAAGAAAGCATTTGAAAAAATAATGAAAAGGCAAAAGAAAAAAAAATACGGAAAGGGAAAAATACAGATATTTGCTGTATTTAATGTTTTTAATAAATTACAGTTCTCATGTATTTTTTAAATATATATTATTATTATTATTATTATTATTATTATTATTATTGAAATTTATTTCATATTTTTTTCAATATTTCTTTTCACAAATTGTTTACTTTGCTTCATGGCATTGCCCTCCTATCCCTCTAATTCCTTATCCTCCTCATCTCCATCCTCCTCTTCCTCATCCCCTGTTTCCTCATCTTCCTCCTCGTCCTCCTCCTTTACCTCCTTCTCCACCTTCACTCTATTTTGGAGAAGAATTTTTCCAGTGAATAAACTCAGGTCAGGGTGAAAAGGGCCATAAAACATGTAGGAGTTATTTACATACAGACAGAATAAAGACGGGGTGAGAAGGGGTGCGTCTGGTGCGCCTGCGTAACGAGAGAAAGCGCAGGGTGAAAGGTGAGGCCTCAGTTAGAAGACTTTCTGAAGTTCACTGTGGTGTGAGCCACATATTTATGACCATAATCATGGGGTTAAAAAGTTTGAGCTGGCCATTCCTTGGTCCTGAAACCTGACCCACCGGTCTCCAAAATGCTCCACAGCCATTCGGTCACCAAAACATAAAGCTGGAAAGCATCCAACCTGGCAACCCTGGGTTAATAAACAATAAAAGCAGTAAAAGTCACGCGCACCTGGGAATGTGTACATGCTGACCCCAGCGACGAGAAGAAAAAA
This sequence comes from Clariallabes teugelsi, assembly GCA_030014215.1. Taxonomy (NCBI): domain Eukaryota; kingdom Metazoa; phylum Chordata; class Actinopteri; order Siluriformes; family Clariidae; genus Clariallabes; species Clariallabes teugelsi. The sequence continues at coordinate 2,837,921 of JAQMYG010000039.1, read as the reverse complement.
GTGGACACAAGAGCCCCGTAAAGGACAAGAGAGCATGAGGGCTGGCAGGATGATGGAGTACGTATTATATAGGATTAAAAAAACACAATGAGAGCAAATAAAATCGAAATCTGCTTTTGGGGAAAACGAGACGCCATAGTTGGATGCATGTGATTTATTAGGCACTGGGTTAATCACCGACCTCAAACGTTAATCACAGCCGAGAAAACACACAAATATAATGCACATCAGGACTGGTGGTATATTTCTTGGGGCAGCAACGTAACTCACACACGTCCATGAGCTTAGCTGCTGTATATCCCGGGGCACCTCATGCTCGTTTTACCTTCTGGCTATTTCTTTTAGTGACGTTCTCAAAGCTAGTCATGCCGGAGTCCTGGCTTCTGCTCTACACACAGCATACAGTACTGTACATACCCATTTAATATGTGGATAACTTCACGTCAGATATTATAGACTTGAAGTTATAATGTTATAAAGTTATACAGTAAATAAAAATAAACTGAACTGAATTATAGTTACAGTCAAGGGCGAAGGTCGAAACACTGGCAGGCTAGGGTAGGGCAGTTATTAATAACTTCAAAACACAGTCCAGATGAGATCAGTCCCAGGAATGATACGACACTAATGTACAAAAAAAAAAAAAAAAAAAGCAAAAGAATAGAAATGAAAAATGTGGGAAACTTGGGATCAAAGTAACAATTACAAAAAAAAAAGGCTCAGAATCAGAGTAAAATAAATGAACTGTCACAGAAGCAAAAACAGCTAAAAACAGATACAGTATTATTAGTCAGTGCAGAATTTTTTATTTTTTTGAAAGTATTGGTGATGATTACTTGTGATTACAGTGATGATTAACGATTGATTATTGGGAAATATGGTGATCAGTGATTGGGTATTGGGAACAGTGGTGATTAATTATTGAGCAAAGTAGCACTTAGTGGTTAGTTGTTGGGAAAAATGGTAATCAGTGATAGTTTATTGGGAACGGTGGTATTCAGTGATTGGTTATTGGGAACGGTGGTGATTAGTTATTGAGAAAAGTAGCCCTCAATGATTAGCTGTTAGGAACAGTGGTGATCAGTGATTGTTTACTGGGAACAGTGGTGATTACTCTCACTCGCTCTCTCACTCATCTTCTATACCGCTTTATCCTGTGTTCAGGGTCGCGGGGGCCTGGAGCCTGGAGCCTATCCCAGGAGGCTTAGGGCACGAGGCAGGGTACACATTGGACAGGGTGCCAATCCATCGCAGGGCACATACACATACACACACTCACCCACCCATTCACACATTACGGGCAATTTGGGAACGCCAATTAGCCTAACCTGCATATCT
>JAQMYG010000039.1:2825707-2836483 GCA_030014215.1 Clariallabes teugelsi | reverse complement strand
AAACCCACCAAGCACGGGGAGAACATGCAAACTCCATGCACACAGAGACGGGAATCGAACCAGGACCCTGGAGGTGCTTAGTCATTTGTTATTGGGAAAAGTGGCCCTCAGCAATTGGTTGTTGGGAACAGTGGTGATCAGTGATTGTTTACTGGGAAAAAATAGTGATGATTAGAGCCACACTGAGTACAGTACAGAGGCTAACATCTGCTCCAAAATCCACTAAACTAGTAACACTGGAGCTGGGAATAATCAAGAGCCGTGGTGAGTGTGGTGCTGAAGCAGAGGTGAGACAAAACTGGTTCATGACAACATTATCCAAAATCTGCTTAAAACCCTGGAAATTTGTATAAAAACTAAAATAACAAAACTTCAGTATGTGTGATAAGAGCTCAATATGTCTGTAAGACACTGAAGTCATTTCCACCCCCCTACACACACACACACACACACACACACACAGAAGTTTTCCTTATTTGGACTAAAGAGAAAAGCCTCCAGGTCTGATTGAGTTGGGCACAGAGCGCAGAGCTTTCGCACTCGACTGTGTTTAATGTGTTTTCAGTCCTGAGCTCATTGCTGTTACTCTCTGCAAAAAATATTAACACCTCACAAATCTGATGACCTGTGAACACTTCCCTCTGAGGCTTTTCCCCGAGCCAAGCCCAGCGTGGACCATCCCGGGCTAACAGCTAACCTATAATAAATCTTTGTGAAGTTCTCTTTTGCTCTGTAGACCCGACCCGCACTGCTGCAGGCCTTACATAAACTATTCTAATATATAGCATGCTTTTCCAGAGTAAAGCCCTTGGTGCTTTTCAGAGGTCAGGACCGGGGCTGGTTCTGTTTTCAGAAGAAGACAAAACGTGACAACTTCAGCGGGCCTGTAATTGCACCCTGGTGACGTCGGGCTCGGATATTAATTAGACCTGGGAGTTTGTTGCCGAGTTCTTCTCCTGCTGTGTTTGGTTTGGCTCGGTGCCGGCGCGGTGCAGGTATCCCACCTGATTAATGAACGCCCGCTCTGTACTCAGCACTTCCTGTAAGCGTTGGCTGAGAGCGCCTGTACCTGTCCGCTAGCATTTGCTTTTTTCACTTGATCTGTCTTGTTTTTTCTCTCTCTCTCTCTTCTCTCGCTTTTAATTTCTACATTCCTCCTACTTCCTTTTTTTTGCAATTGAGCCCAAAACAAATCAGTAGCCTAAATGTCTGCAAATAAAGAAAATACACTTAACAAAGTTAAATACTGTGTAAACAGTCTCTTATAAGATGTGCAATGGTAACCCGGTGGGACTGCCAAGTTCGGAATAAAGAACTTGGTGTGATGCTGTTATAGAAAATCAATCAATGACAAGGTGGTGTGATGAAACAGAGTTACTTTTCTCAGTAATTAGGTTGATTAATTTCCCATGTCTGGGTGGCCTGGAGGGTTTTATCCCTTTCATGCCACAGCAATTTGCTGTAAAAAGGTCTACAATTTTTATTTATTAAAGAACCCAAGAGATTAAAATTGGCAAAGATTGCGGATCAATCACAAAAACACTACCGAATCATGGGGACGTCAGTGAGTTGGTGTACTGTATGTGGGTATGTGTACTGTACTTTATATATGTGGGTTAGATAGGACTTTAATCTTATAGTGTTACCCTTTACCCTAACAGCTTCATAGCTGCTATATGATTGGTGAGACCTAACTGGCAGGTCCAGATTAAATTAGGAAGTAATCACAGCACATTTGACTTTTTATACGTTTCTAGTTACAGTAGTTGTTGTAGAATGTCAATGAAAAGCAAGTTAGTTCTTGCAGTTGAGTTACTAAGTACATCGTCCTAAAGGCTGAAAATTACAAAAAATTACAGTTTTATCTCTGACTGAACATTTTAACACTGTAGACTCCTCACAGGAATCGAACCCAGGACCTGGAGGTGTAAGGTGACAGTGCTAGCCACTGTGCTGCCAGTTTTCCTAAATACAGTTACGCTATAATTAGATTTGATCTGTCCATCCATTCAACCGTTATCTATAGTGCTAATGTACTGTAGGGTCGCTGAAGGCCTGGAGCCCATCTCAGGGAATGTAAGGCACAAAGCGGGGGTACACGCTGGATGGGGTACCATAGCATTAAAGGAAAACCATCAAGAATGGGGAGAACATGTAGGATTCAAGACCCCAACCCTGAAGGTGAGAAGGTGCAAGTTACAGTATACTGAACATTCACTCACTCATTCATCGTCTACAGGGGCAGGGCACATCCTGGATGGGGTTCTAATCCATCGCAGGGCACACACACATACACACTAATTCGCACACTACAGACAATTTAGGAACGCAAATCTGCATGTTTTTGGACTGTGTGAGGAAACCGGAGTACCCAGAGGAAACCCACCAAGCACGGGGAGAACATGCAAACTCCATGCACACAGATCCCAAGGCGGGAATCGAACCCAGATCCTGGAGGTGCAAGGTGACAGTGCTAACCACTACACCAACACACCACCATGCCCGGTAAGAACCATAAGAACCACAAACGTAAATGTATTTTATTGGGATTTCATGTGGCACAAAGTGTCACATACTGTGAGCTGTAAAGTGGAAGGAAAATGATAAAAGTGGACTCTATTGACTAATTAGGTGACTTCTGAAGGCAATCGGTTCCACTGGATTTTACTGTAGTTAGGGGTATCAGAGTAAAGGAGGCTGAAGACAAATGCAGGCCACACTTTTCCAACGTTTTTATTTGTAAAAAATATTGAAAACCGTTTATCATTTTCCTTCCACTTTACAATTACAGTAGGCGCCACTTTGTATTGGTCTATCACATAAAATCCCAATGAAATACATTTACGTTTGTGGTTGTAACATGACAAAATGTGGAAAAGTGGAAGGGGTATGAATACTTTTGAAACACACTGTAGGAAATGAAATACCACCTTCTGACCAATCAGAGTTCGAAAGCGTTGTGGCATGAGAGCTATTAATCAAACCATAAAATCTGCCCCATTCGCTTCCATATGATAGTTCTTACTCGACTGAGCCAGCAAATAGAGGAAGTCCCGCCTCTAATCCTGTCGCATAGAACTGAACTAAATATTGTAGAATAGATCGTTTAAAGATGGACTTTAAAATTGAGATCAAAGCTGACTGCATTTATATTTATATCATGCTGTAACATGGGTCAGTAGAGATGGAGGGCCCCTGATGCCATAATCTAGAACATGAATCTGTTTCTGCTCCCAGTTCGGGAACTCCAAGCTTAGAAAACGAACCCTTTAACAAAGTCATAAATGTGACACGGGCCACAGATTGATGTCAAAAGCAAAGAAACAAGCCACATGCTCTAAAACAAAGCAGTTACTTCAGACACAGTAGGACTTGGCGGCCGCATCCGAGGGCAGATCTGCAGCCGATCTGGAGCTCAGATCTTCAGATCCTCCCTGCAATACATCGCTTTTTAAAGTCCTCGTGTGATGCCTGCGCCTCCCTCGGAGATCAGTGCGAGACGCTGATTCAGAGCCGAGTCGCTGAGGGTGGTCACGTTCTGGGAATCACGGACGTACGTACTGTATAAGGACAAGGACGATGAAAGCTCAAGGCACGACGATGGGAAAATAACATCATCATCATCAGCATCTGGGAAATGCGGTGATAATGTGGTAATGATGAAAGAAACAACAAAAAACAAGGGTGTTGCAATCCAGGGTTTTCACATTGCTAATTAAGTTATGATTGTATCATTATTAATGTACAATGATAAGAAAATCTAAATCAAGTGCATGGTGTTAAACCTTTTAATTGTTTTAATTAGTTTAATTTCTGGCACTTTCTTCCTACAGTTGCTAGTAACTCTTTTGGATCAATGTTTTCTGCAAATTTCCTTTCAATGAAGAACATTAAAATTGAGCAGGTCGTTGTTTAAACATTGGTGGCATGCTGGTTTGCATTGTGGCGTCGCACCTCCAGGGTCGGGGGTTCGAGTCCTGCCTTGGGGTCTGAGTTTGCACGTCCTCTCCATGCTTGGTGAGTTTCCTCCAGGAGGACTGGCACCCTGTCCAGGGTGTACTCTGCCTTGTGCCCAAAGTCTCCTGGGATAGGGTCCAGGCCCCCCATGGCCCTGTATACAGTATAAAGGTATAGAAGATGATTGAATGTTTAAACAATGCAAAATAAAGCTGAAAAATATTACTTTTGTAAGTGCAATTTGTTTATTAAAGATGGAAATCAGTCTGTGAGAAATTACAATTATTTTGAAATCTTACTTATTTACACTAGAGGGTGGCACAGTGGCGTCTCCAGGGTCAAGGGTTAGATTGGATTTCCTCTGTGTACTCTGGTTTCCTCCCACATGCAGAGTAGGTGTGGTTGATTGTGCCCTGAGATGTGTACCCCACCTTTCACCCCTTGTTCCCTGAGATAGGCTCCAGGTCTCCTGCGACCCTGTATAGGATAAGCAATATAGAGAATAAGTGAGTATGTTTATTTAAGCTGGACAGATTATCATTTATATATTATACTACATTTAGGCATTTGGCAGACCTACATTTTTATCTCATTATACATCTGAGCAGTTGAGGGTTAAGGGCCCAACAGTGGCAACTTGTTGGTCGTGGAGTTTGAACCTGGAACCTTTCAAACTGTAGTCCAATGCCTAAACCACTGATCTGCCGTTTTACATGATATGTGGATTACAATACCCTTTGGAATAATAATGTCCTGCCCTGACGATACAGTTTTTGGTTTATAAATGATATGAACGTGTAAACCTGCATGTCCATGTACAGTACAAACCCAATTACCCAATTGGCCAATCATATGTCAGCAGCATAAAAGTTTTTCAGATACAGGTTAAGAGCTTTAATTAATCCTCAGAACATGCATCAGAATTAGGCAACTGGTAAGGATTGGTTTGAATTAGGACTATTTTCATCTGTTTAGGAATCTATGGTGATAAATTAGATAACCACTCTTTGCAACCGTGATGAGCAGAAAAGCATTGCAGTATATCGAATCTTGAGGAAGGTGAGCTACAACAGCAGAAGGTCACGCCGGGTTCCACTCCTGTCAGCCACAGGACCACCCAAACTGGACAGCTCCAGACTGGAAAAGCGTCATGTGGTGTGTTCTGATTCTGATACGTTCATAAGCCTCAGCATGGGAGTCCTACTCTCTGCGTGTGTCTGAGAGATTGTGTGAGAGTGTGAATTATTCCACGGCCAGATGAGGTGAGCGAACCGCCACATGATAAATCTCAGGCTTGTGTTTGAAGCCTTGGGAGTCTGTGTTCGAGGTCCTGCTGTGGAAAACTCACAGCACTCCGCTTTCCACTCACACCATTAGGCCAAGTGTGAGTTAACATTATTAACAGACTTATTTTTTCCAAGGAAAGGTTTTGCAGAAAATATACAGTGTGTGGACCTCTGTGTGTTTTATCACGCCACTGATTTTAGACCGCTGTCTTCTACACTTTTTTCCCACTCGACACCGCCATCACCCTTCACAATTCCAGACATGAAGGGTTGTTCATGTCAAAGTGGGACTTTTGATTGCACAGTATAACAGGGTTAATCTTGGTTTCAAACACTTAGGGCTGTAGGTTATTGGGTATCTGATCAGAAGGTCGGGGGTTTGAGCCCCAGCTCTTCCAAGTTGCTGCTGTTGAGCTCTTGGGCAAGACCCTTAATGGATTGTCTGACCCCAGCTTCCTAACTAAATTTACACTAATGCACTTATCCCAGTGATTCACTACTGCTTGGATACCATCAAGGTAGAAAGTTTTCTCAGTACGTCGGAGCCATGATCAGTCTGTCTGCGTCATGTCTGTAACCCAGGCCTCCCAGGAACTCCTTTAATAGCCCAAATATGTGGAAGTGGCTTGGAGAGGGGTCAGGACTGTATGGGGATGTGGCACTAACTCCCATCCAAGTTCCTGTAACATGTTGGTGAATGATTGTGTGTACAGTTCACACAGACAGATGCCTCTCTTTTACAAGTTGGCGACAAGTTATGCAATAAGAGTCTCATCACCGTACTCTTCTTGAAGTCTTCTGTAAATGTCATCTGCTTTCACGTCTTCGTTCACCAGAAAGTCCTGGTTTGACTTGAACGTCAGAATTGTAAGATTATTGGCACATTTTCCCCGACTTGCTGAAACAGTCCAAACACAGATGGCCCGTTTTCAAAGCACCGTAATTTCGAAACATCTACACTTGTTCAATCGAAAGGCAGGACCGACTCCCCTGCATCAGGGATCGTTTTAATTTGTCAAAGAACATTGAACGGGACAGAGCCAGGACTGTCAACAGGAACCCAGGGATTAGTGTGGCTCCTCACTCCTGTCTTTCTTCTCATCTTGGATGGTAAGTGGTTAGGCTGGGAAATTGTAGAAAGCACCACAGCAGTTTTGTGCCAAAGGAGGGTTTATTTCTCAAAAGAAAAAAAAAAAACCATATGTCTACACGGTTAATGATATCAGAGTGGATGAAAATAAGAACCACATTAAAGGCGGAGCACCTCATCTGACCGGGCCAGGAGTGGAGAGATGAAAAGCCACATGCTCAGACATCTTTAGGTTATTTCCTTTGACTGACTGCCATGTACCTCAATTGGCATACAATCAAATTTACACAAATGTTCCACTTACCTCAAATGTAATCAATCATCCAGGACATGTTTGATGTCGGAAGTTAATTTCGTACTGGAGCTACAGTACAAGGCTGATACACGTAAAGCGGGTGTGCTGTTATAGGGAAATAATCCTGGGTGGTGTGATGAAGCCAAGTTACTACTCTCACCCCTGAGTGTATTCCGGTTTAAGGTATTGTCTCAAGTCTACGCCATACTGTAGGTCTCACATAGCCTGACGTGTACCTTTGTAAAAATTTACCTTTACAATGCAGAGATGTTGGCCATGTCAACCGTGATTGGTTCACATGGTAGGGCTGCTTTTCTGTCTTCTTCTTCTTCTTCTACTACAGATTTACTGCTTTTTCTTCTTCTTTTCCCGCTTCCATTGTTAAATCGAATTGAAATCCTACTAAATCTAGAAGAGACTAATGAAAAAAAGTATGTAAATATTTTCTCTGTTGCAGTAATTTCAATAAACTGTTGTTCAACATCTATTCCCTCCAAGTCCCACAAGATCCGCTCACTTTCCCTCTCTGCTGGTTTATAGTAGATCAAAAAATCTCACCAGTGTAGTGATGGGTCGTTCATGAACGATTCGTTCTTTTTGAACAAGTCTTTAATGTGACTCAGAAGAATGAGTAGTCTCACAGAGTGATTCGTTCAGTTTCTACTGGGCGCATATGCGCAAATCATCGCAAAACCTCCATAGATTATGTACAGGAAACAGAAACGAGTATTTACCTCTCGAGTCTGGGTCCAAATCGTTTGTTCTTTTGTCACATGACTCCCATAGAGGCTAACAGTGCTAATAGAATGAACGACTCGGACCAGAAGATATAAGAGGTGAGCTGCTCATTCTTATAATATGTCCTTTGCTGCACTGTAATTTTATGAATTACTGGAACTATAGCCAATATTTGTGTATGTAGACGTGTTGGGGGTCTGTTTATTGAAAATTTAACATTTTATTTTCTTTCTGATCAAAATGAACTAAAAGACAGATTTGTTCATTTTGATGAACGAGATTCAAAGAACCGAGTCACTAAAATTATACAAACTTCCCATCACTACACCAGTGCGTGACGAAGAGACTTTGCATAGTGGCATAGAATCCCTACAGCTAACTAGTGGTTTGGCGGTGTAATTGCAGTGTGACACAAACACACCCACCATCCATCCATCTAGGAACCTCTGTAGTCCAACCAGGGACAATGGAGGCCAATGGTGACCAATTGTATTTATTTCTATTTTTACAACTGTGGTAATACCGCCAGTCAACATTCACACACTACGGGCAATTTGGAAATGCCAATTAGACTAATCTGCATGTCTTTGGACTGTGGGAGGAAACCAGAGCAACTAGAGGAAACCCACCAAGCACGGGAAGAACATGCAAACCCCATGCACACAGACCCGAATCGCAAAACCATAACTCAGCCTTTAGGTACAGTATATCTCCTTGCTGTTAACACCATCACACCTCATCCTCTAGTTTGATGGACAGATAAGATCCCCATACTGTTCTGTCCTGAAAAAAACAAACATGATCACATCAAATCTGAAACCTCAAACCCGGCTCGAATCTTGAATCTTGATGCCATAAGAATTCATGTTTGGCAGATGAAGCCGCTCTCAGGGTAGCAGTGATGTCTTTTCTCTGTTTCTTGTCATCTCTATGTTAGCTCTCACTGTATATACATACATAATTAGTGTTCCCCTTCAAGCATGTTTAATCACTTATTCATGTACTGTATAGAGTATGTGACCAGATTCAGTAGTCGCAGGTCCACATGTGCTAAGAAACACTGAACAGGTTGGAACCAAAGAAATGTTTGAAAAACTGAACAAATGGGGTTAAAAGCTTGATTCTGGAAGTAGTTGATCTGTTTTTATAAGCCTACGGATAAAATAAAAACCTCACGTATTCTGATATGACCTGTATATCGTCACACCTGAACTGCAGTTACCTGCATGGATCTAAATCGTCTGTGCTCGGTTTCATTTTAGCAGACTGATAATGATAACTCAGATGAAAAGATGTCTGGCCCTGAACGCGAAGCTTAGAGAAATAAATAAAGGAAAAAGAGCAGAGATGTGAAGTCTGACGGAATCCTGCGTGTTTATTTAAATAATCGGCCAAATGAATTTAATAACAGCAATTATTTTTTCCAGTACTACAGTGTCCCGGGTATGACACACTCTTCGCTCGCTGCTCCTTCACTTGGTTGCACGCAGAGTAAACATTCGCTGTCGTCACACCTGACGCTGTTTAGGTAACTCATCCCGCTGACTCAGGACTGAAAGACATCCTTCTGTGAGTCAGATCGGACAGAATATTAATCGGCGCTCTCGAACTCCCTTTCGCTCTTTCCTCCACTCAGATCTCCCTGGCGCAACGCCTCAGTCATAAATCAACTTGTCAGCCTGCTGTGTTTGTTGGGTTTTTAACCCCCTGGTGTGTTAGCATGTGGTTTCCAACCCTCTGTGCTCCTTCAGGTTTGCCCACATTGCTAAAACAAACCGCTCTTATGGATCAGCAGGGGGATCCATCTCCTTCTCAAGCCGTCCTGACTGGCACCCGTGGCGGCCAATGGCAGAAAAACATTGGCCGTTAAACCATGTCTCCGCTTACGCTGGAGATCAGTTTCAGGCCTTTTTGTGTTTGAGACAGCAATCCATCTTGTACAGTATGTGTGCAGAGTGGCGAGAGGTTGTGGCTCATCAAGGCGTCTCATGGTTTGCATTTTGGTACATGGTGGTTAGGGGACGTGACCCCATGGTAACCCAGTGTTAAGCAAACGCAGCGGGATTATACAACACTTGTGCAACTCACACGGAAATGAAGTGAAACAAGTGAAACAAGTTTGGATTCATTATTTATTTTTTTGAGTAAAGCAAGCTGCCCACTTCACAGAAGGATCCTGAACCCTAAGAAGTACATGTTTCTTTTATTTTATTACATGTTTTTAGCATTTAATGTTAAACTAAGCCAACCCGATGTGCTGTATTTGGTATCGTAACAGTATCGTTCCATGGATCTGGTCCAGGCACCTTCCATCTTATCCATGAAAGTCTGATGTATCTGCAAGCTCTTATTCCAACCAAGCAGGAGCCCACTTCCATCTTTTAATGAACTATCCAGTATGCCCTTTATTTGCCTGGAATAAAAGCCTGTAGCCACACCAGCTCCCTGCAAATAAGATCCAGAGTCCTTGGTTTAGTCCATTGCAGACCTGACTAGTGACTGGCAGCATGCCATGCCCTTCATCTTGCAAGAGTTTTACACTCAGGATGGTTCCCATGCATGTAACCTGACCATGATACGTGGTTTGTTCAGCCACCAGAGTCTTCCCTGTGGAATCTACCCTCAGGCCCGTCTCTAAAATTGAAACCTCACTCACTCACTCATCGTCTATATTGCTTTATCCTGAATAGAGGGTCACAGGGGGGCCTAGAGCCTATCCCAGGAGACTTAGGAGACATACAGTAGCATGACGTGTATCTTTGTAAAAATGTACTGTAACTACTGTACATGTCTAAGAGACATAGACCGTGATTGGTCCACATGGTAGCGACGCCTTTCCGACTTCTTGTTCTAAACTGTATTTCCAGCTTCTTCCGCTATGCTTCCATTTTAAAAATAGAAACTGAAATCCTACCAAATACAGTAAGGGAGAAGAAGTCCATAACTTAGTTCCGATTTTGGACACAAGGCAGGGTACACACATTACAGACAATTTGGAAACGCCAATTAGACTAACCATTGGACTATTAGAGAAAACCAGAGTACCTGGAGAAAACCCACAAACTCAGATTTGAGGTGGGAATCAAACCCAGACCCTGGAGGTGCAGGGCCACACTGCTAACCACTACACCACCATGTTGAAGCCTGACAACTGTAATCTGGTCAGAGTATACTTAGACTTGTGGTTTTGTACTTTTCACATGGAATCACTTTTGCATTTTAGGTCTGCTCACCAATGGTGGGGTCAATAAGGGCAACAATCTCCTCATGACAAACCACTTCACTATGACAAGGTCTAATTACATGAAAAAGGTCTTAACCCAAAGAGAAATATATATATATATACACTACCGTTCAAAAGTTTGGGGTCACTTGCAAATTTCTTTGTTTTTGTTTAGTGATTTATTTTC
>JAQMYG010000039.1:2790974-2815831 GCA_030014215.1 Clariallabes teugelsi | reverse complement strand
TGAATAATTTGTACCAATTCTTGTTCTTCATCTTCTTCTTTATAATAATAATAATAATAATAATAATAATAATAATACTGTGCGTTTTAAACTGTACAATTTTACTAAATACTATAATCAAAACCAGTTATCTATACATTTATAAATTAATCAAATTGTTTGTGTTACTGGGTGGCCAAGAAATATATGTAAATAAATATAAATTAACAAATAAATAAATAAACAAACATGTCAAACAAATTGAATTCCTTGTACCAATTCTTCTTCTTCTTCTTCTACTTACTTTTTTTTCTTCTTACTGGGTGGCCAAGAAATATGTTTAAAATAAATAAATAAACATGTTGAAGATTGAATTCCTTGTACCAATTCTTCCTGTTATTATTATTATTATCATTTGTAATAATATATTTTCATGGCTCATCACACCAATTATTGACTTTCATTAATTACATTAATTATTGTTTCATTAATTACCGTTTAGTGCTTCTTATATTATTTTTTAGATTTAGAAACCTTTTTTAAAAAAAAAACATCCTAGCTCTACAGTAGTTTCTTGCAAGACCTTTGCACAGGACTGTACATATAAAGATAAATAGCTTATAAGAAGGGTGCTTTTATATTTGCAGTTTATAATTAAAAATGTGATGGAACATGAACCCATAGAAATCTTAAACTTAGCTGCCATGTGATGCGTCCAATCATACGATTCATGTGTCTCTGACGCTTCCTGTTCTCACACTCAGTGCTCAACACAGTGACTCCAAAATGACTCCATCTCTACCCCTATCCCAACGCAGGGCCTTGAACCCCCAGTGATCCCGGGACATCCGGCGAGATGGAAACCACAACATTGTCCTCTCGCTGACTCTCCGAGCCCGGGATAGACGGGGTGAGAGCTGTTCCCCTGCTACCGCCTCGTAGCCCTGCTTAATCCCGAGCTCCATGATGACGTCTGGATACGGTTTCCATTTTACTGGAAGTCTGATTGGTGGCGCTCAGCATGAACACCGGACAGAAGGGCTTAACTGTCAGCCGTAAATTATGCTACAATCACAATTTGGATATTTTCTTCATGGGGCATAAGGAGGTTGTCAGGGTGTAGTGTGTCAATATGTAGAGACGCCACACAAACCATGAAAAAATTACGCTGAGCAATCGACCATTTCATGATTGAGGATTTCCTATTATATGATTACGATAAACCAAATGTATTATTATTAAACCTATTTATAGACAATTTGACCTGATTTAAGGCTGAAGATTACTGTACTTACTGGCAGATCATTTAAATCATTTCAAGTAGATAAATGTAGAAAGAAGCAAAGTCACATGGGAGTTTTACTTTGATGTAATGATCACAGGTCTATTGAACTGGCTTTTGCCAATGTAAAAGATTATGGAAGGTGAAAATTTTAAGTAATTTGGCATCTTTTTAAAGTCTTCCCCTGCTTTGTTTCAATAAGTGTTGTTTTCAGATCCTTAATCAGCTGTTCAGAGAAGTCCAAGGGGTTTAAGAGTCATGGAATTTAATACAACCTTCAACTGATCTTATTAACGAGTTTCACATCCATTAGAAGATATACATTAGAATAGAATATATTAAATATATTAGATAGATAGATAACTCGAGTAAATACAAAATGCAGTTTTTAAATTTTATTTATTAAGGGGGGAAAAGCTGTCCACACCTACCTGGCCCTACAGTATGTGAAAAAGTAATTGCTCCTAAACCCAATAACTGGTTGTGCCACAACGACTTGGCAGCAACGACTGCAATCCAGCGTTTGCAATAACTGGCACTGAGTCTTTCACATCGGTGTGGAGGAATTTTGGCCCACTCTTCCTGGCTCAATAAGAAAGATTTTGGATTGGTCTAGCCAACGCCTGACTTAAATCCAATTGAGGTGCTGTGGCATGGCCTTTAACATGCCATTCATGCCCGAAAACCCACCAACATGGGTAAAAAGATTTTTCTGGGGAAAAAAAATTCTCCGGGGCAATTTAGGAATGCCAATTAGTCGAGGTACCCGGAGGAAACCCACCAAGCACGGGGAGAACATGCAAACTCCATGCACACAGAGGCGGGAATCAAACCTGGCTAGAAATCAAACCCGGACCCTGGAAGTGCAAGGCGACAGCGCTAACCACTAGACCACCGTGTCGCCTGCATGTTAACGCTTATAATTAATCCTTAATGTGCCAAAAGCACTTAAAACTTATTGTAAATGTAGTTCGTCAACATGAAGCTGAATGCATCTGATTGGATATATTCTGGAACTGGAAGTAGTAGATCCGCAAACAAGCGACATACAGCGACATACAGTACAGTTCTGCCGTTCTAAAACTGTTCTCAGAAATTCCTCCTGTTTGCACGTCCCCAAATTGGAGTGGAAGAAATCACTGTGTGTTAATTTGTGCCACATCATCACAGACATTAAAAAAGTAAAAACAGTTCCACTGACATATTCGTACAGTGTGTTACTGCAAAGGGTTTCAGGTTGTGCTTTTATTTCAAAGTTCAGTAAAAGATGCCAATCAGCGTCAGGGTGCACAACCCTTTCCATATAACTCTCTCTAGAGGTCGAGTGTGAATTTGGCTTTGCCATTGACCTTTGATCCCTGTTTGTATACCTGTGGTGATCAGGGTATCCAACCTCTCGGAGTTCCACCAACAAATCTTGGTGTTCCTTTTCTCCCCTCGATTTTCCAGATCAGAAATTCGCACCCTCCGTGTTTTCCTGTTCTAACACACCAAATCCAAACCATGAATGACATGATAAACGACCCTGTGGCTCGAATCAGGTGTGTCACGCAGAACGACGATTCGCATCCGTCATTTGATTTCTCTGTATTTAGTTTAAGCACTCGGGGTATTTAGGTATCCGGGAACGCCGGGGTAGAAATGATTATGAGTTACTACTGGCGACTCGGGACGGTAAAACAAATGATGACAGTGATGAATTGAGGCAAATGAAGACAGGCGCATGTGTGTCAGCAAGGCATGCTGGGTGTCAGACGAGACGTTTGTGAAGTGCCCACAGAGCCTGGCTTTGAAAAAATAAACAAATGGAGCAGGAATGTGCATGGTGCATGTCCTAAGCGATTTTTAAACGTGTGTTAGCTACGTAATTGTCTGATAAGGAAGTGTGTGTGTGAGTGTGTGTGTGCATGTGTGTGCTGCTTAGGAGTGTTTAGGAGATGGTGGTGATGTTGAAGCGTGAGAAACACTCAAGTGCAGAGGAACATCAGGAGGAGAAATAAGGATCAAATAAATAAAGCGGAATTAAATCATTCCTAAAATAAAGGAAATGTTTCTAAAACTTAGTAATCTAGTAAAAGTGTGGGACATTTCTGCATTGGTATTTCAAGATTTTTTCAAATATTTAGAAATAACCTCACATGGTGTGGAGGAAATGAGACAGAATTTAGTCCAGTGTTAAGACTGAATGACGCCGAGCACATGTCAGGAAAAATAATCCGGAACATGAGAGGTTCTGTAATATTTTTTCATTTTTTTTCTAGTTTGATTACTTGTTTTGCTAAATTGTTCTCATGTTCGGGTGAATTCCTGCACATGAGATACAATTTGTTTCCACATTTTGGCTCATTTGTACGCCAAGCATGCAATATGTTCCCATGTTTTTTTTTTGTACAAATGAGATACAATCTGTTGTTTATTTTCTTTGATTATTTTAGCCTCCTGAGATACAATTCATTTCCATGTTTTGGTTGATTTCTTTGCATGACATACAATTCATCCCCACATTCTGTTTTTTGGTTAATTTGTGCACGAGATATACGATTACTTTGAATTTATTTGGTTAAGTGTGTGCATGAGATATCATTTGTTCCCATGTTTGGATTAAGCCGTGCAGATGAGATACAATTCGACCAGAAACAATTCACACTTGTGCACACAAGATACAGTTCATTGCCATGTTTTAATTCATTTGTGCGCATGAGATATTATTTGTTCCCATGCTCGGATTTTTGGTTAATTTGTCCACATGAGATATAATTTGTTTCCAAATTTTGGCTAATTCATGCAGACCAGACACAATTCATTCCCATGTTTCAGTTCATTTGTGTGCATGATTTGGTAAAGTCGTGCAGATGAGATACAATTTGTTTCCACATTTTGGTTAATTTGTGCTGACCAGAGATCTAATTTGTTATAAGGTTTGGTTAATTTGTGCACACAAGATACAATTTCTTTAAATTAGTTTGTAGGGATGAGAAACAATTTGTTCCCATGTTTCGAATTTTTGGTTAATTTGTGCACACAGGAAATAATTTGTTTTTACATTTTGCTCAATTCATGCAAACCAGACACACGTTTAGGTAAATTTGTATGCATTACATATCATTTGTCCCCATGTTCTGATTTTTGGTTAATTTGTCCATATTTTGCCTAATTCATGTGCATGAGATGCAATTTGGACCTTCTTACTGTATGTTTTAGTTTATTCTTGTGCATGAGACGTGAATTTGTTTCCACATTTCGATTAACTTTTGCACACAAGATACAATTTGTTTGCACATTCTTGATCATTTGTGCCTATGACACTTCACTTATACAATTCGTTCCCGTGTTCTGATCTTTTGGTTAAGTCATGCACGTGAGATACAATTGGTTTTCTAGTTTTGGTTAAGTCGTGTACGCGGGTTACAGCTTGTTTCACCATTTTGGTTAATTCATGTATATGATTTAGTAAAATGAGTCAATGAACTAAAAAAAAAAAAATGTGACCACTTTGGGCTCTGTATCAGAGTTAAAGCAATAAATAAATCAGTTTTAAGCGGGATTGTTTTACTATAAACCCAGACAACTGTTTTTTATGATATTAAATTAGTATTTTTGGGTCATGACTTTATTTATTTGTGTAATGCTCTTATAGGCTTTACAGTTGCTTCCATTTCATAAGCCTGCTGGATCAGACTGCTTTCATTTATCATTTTTTCCCTTCTGATGCTCCTATAAGAAAACACACACACACACACACACACACACACACGGACTACATTTTCTGCGAGACTTTTCCCAAATCATTTATTATCTCATGATTGCCAGGAGTGAATAAAAATTCTCTAGATGCACGCACAAAGATGAAAAAGTGCAGCATGGAGCGGCTGACAAAAGACTATTTCAACAACACAAGAGGCAACATCTGCTTGTAAAGTCACAGAGATCCATTCAGACAGGACTAGAATTACCAGATGACGATTTTTTAAAAAGAAATATATTTCTTGCGCGACTGTAACAGAGGAAGAGCTCTGAGAAAGCGTGCTGGAGTTTTGCATGGCGTGTTGCGTGAGACCCCCAAAGTACTTACATGAAAGATAGATTAATGCCTGCTGTATCGAGCAAGTCTGTCCAAGGTCCTGCATCTTGCTCTGGACGTATCTGTAATTTGTCTAGAAGATGAGGTCCTGGTGAATTTAAATGTGATCTGGAAGTCCTTAAAGGAGGCAGCATGGGATTCAATGAAAGACCTTTCTGAGGAAGTTAATCATAACCAGATAGACCCGGAAAGTTAAAAGGTGAAAGCGGAAAAAGTCGGCAGGTTGCAGAGAGAGAGATGCAGATCCGGATTTGACTCCAGACTACAACACTGGTTTTCAGAAAGAGACAGTATATGTACAGTATGATGGTTGGTATTTTCAGTGGAGAGAAAGTGGCTGATGAGGTGATGTTAAGAAGATGTGGAGGAAGAACGATTACTTTTAATGCTTTTGCCCCCCTGTGAGATGCCCTGAGGTGCAAGAAAAGCCTCCAGAGAGGCTGAACTGTTGATGTAGGTGTGGGATTTGTCACATGCGAGCTTCTTTCTTTAGGTGGACTTTCAGAGTAAGGTTTACAAGGGATCATATGGGATTATTAGGGATTATTGGGGGCTGGCGGAGATCAGTGATTAAGTAGTTATCCTGCTGGTCAGAAGGTCCCCGGTTCAAACCCCAGCGGCTCCTGGATTGTGTCCTTGAGCACTTCCGACTGCTCAGATACAAAAGGACGTCATGCAGGGGCATTGAGTTACTGATCAGTAGGTCAGCGGTTCAAACCCCAGCTCGACCAGGTTGCCATTGTTGGGCCCTTGAGCAAGGCCCTTAACCCTATCTGCTCCAGGGTGCTGTATCATGGCTGACTCTGATGTGAAGAATAAGGAACTGAGCAAGTAATGTATATGTGACAAATAAAGGATTAACTGACGCCATATGGATGTACCCTATCCCACCATCCCTTTAAGGGTATAGTCACGAGTATAGACACGTTAATATAGAAGGTGAGGATAAAGGAGAAATGGCTGAGAGAAAAGAAACAAAGCCGCTTTGATTTAAGGAAAGGAGGTGCGATAGAGAAGGCGCCTGAGATACTTGAGTTAAAGACTGAGAACAAGAACATCTGCAAACTTTAAGAGAGATTTTCTGAATGGGGAGACAGACAGACTGAGAGGGAAAGAGAGATGAGTAATATAATGCTTTTCACTATTTTGAGCCTGTTTGGGCTCTGAGTTTGGTGGAACTGATGATGTGTGACCACTGTTTTAGAGATGGATAACGAAAACGGAGGGACACCATTTCGGCTGTTCGGTCGATGAGCTGAATATCCTTTCAAAATGGGTACAGCTTTTGCATGGCTGCGGGTGTGTCCCTGCAGCGATGCTGTCACGATAAGGACCAAACCTGCAATGACATTGTATCCAAATACATGTACTTCGATACAGTATGTAGCCGGTCCCCCTTTTGCAGCTACAACAGATTCTGCTCTTCTTGGAAGTACGTCCACAAGATTCTGGAGTGTTTCTGTGGGAATTCGTGCACATTTATTCTGTAGAGTGTTTATGAGGTCAGGCACTGATGTTGGATGAGAAGGCCTGGATCTTCGCAATCTCCGTTCCAGTTTAGCTCGATGGGGTTGAGGTCAGGGGTTAATGTTTGGGCCGGTTGGGTTCTTCCACACCGAACTCATCAAACCATGTCTTTATAGTCCTTGCTTTGTGCACTTGGGCGGAGTCATGTTGGAATAGTTAAAAGGGTCTTCACCAAACTGTCCAAACTGTTGGTACTAGAAGCAGAGCGCTGTACAAGATGTCTTGGTATGCTGAGGCATTAAGATTGTCCTTCATTGGGGGATAAGGGGTCTGACTGATTGAAACACCTAATTCACTCACTCATCGTCTATACCGCTTTACCCTGTATTCAGGATCTTGTATGTCCTTATATAAAAAAATAATCGCATAATTGTACACAATACATTAAACGTATAAAATATTACACATTTTAGGTGAAATTTAAAAGGAACAATTCAAGTCAGGCTTTTATGCCGCAGTCACGCTGGGGTCACTATGATTTTTTTTTCCATCTATAGACACCATTTATCTCTTCAAGGGCACTGTTTTCATGAAAATATACATTTTGGTACCACAAATTGACAAACAACAGATGTTACCCTGCTAATAAGGAACAGCGACCAGTGATGTGTAACCCAAGCTGGCTGAACACGCTCAAAGCTCAGGACACGTCCTGTTTAAGACAAGTCTTTTCGTCTTTGTCCAAAAGAGTCCACGTCTGCAGTCTTGAATCTTATTAAAGTTTTTTCGGCTGTCATTTTATTTTTCTTCTCTGTTCATCGTCACATGCATCAGGAGGCATCTGCTTCCTCTTTTGTGTTGCTATAATTTTCGGTTCAATCCTCCTACTGCGAGTCTCTGATTTGAAATGTTTTCTCTTTTAAGCATTTCTGAAAGTCCCCAATAGGGGGCTCTCAGCTCAAAAGAGACAAATAAAGAGATCTTTTGAAACATAACTGACAGCGATGCATCTCATCGTTATATTCAATCACACAACCTGGGCATGATTTAAGCAATGACGGAAATATTTAAATAAATAGAAAAAAGATGCAAATGCATGGACGGTGAGATAGAACATAGTCTGGGAAATGATACGCAACAGAAACAATCTGGGAAATGTTCAAAGGTCTGAATGTCTCATTGGACAAGTGACTCGCTCAGCCAGACGCAAAACATTTTTACTGTTTGAGTAAAAATCCGATCGAGTGGCTCAGCATGAGTGGTATGTAAATGGATATAAATACGAATAATGACAAGAGCACGGCGTTTTATTTCCAGAAACAGGATGAGAGTCTGGCTATGAGTTTATACACACTAATGTTTGTCTTGCTATCCTTGTAAGGACCTTCCATTGACTTGATTATGAATTCAGCTTGTTCAGAATGTTATGCTACACCTAAATAAAGCCTAAACCTTAACCTAAGTCAAATCATCCGTGCATTATCTATACCGCTTATCCGGTGTTGTGTATCAGGAGGCCCGGCGCATGTCCCAGGGAACTCATGGCACAAGGCAGGGTACACACTGGATAAGGTCGAAACCCATCCCAGGGCATGAGCACACATTCACACACACAATAGGCAATTTGGAAAAGGGAATCGACCTACAGGGCAGACGTTTGCACTAGAATCTGAAGTATCTGGATTCACTCCATGCACACAGAACCGGAGGCAAGATACGAACCCCTGACCCTGGAGGTGTGAGGCACTAATGGTAACTGTGCAACCATACTGTAAATACATACAAACTGGGTCTTAATTTAAATATGAGGGCGTTCGAGTCAAACCGGGACTTGTGATGAATTTTCTGTGTGGTGGTTCGGAGCCCACTGCAGTCATTCCCGTGAATATTCTTCCAGTGGAACACTTTATTCTCGAAAATCGACACATCTATCTGTGGGAACTGTACACACAGATCATTCACCAACTCCACTTGCACATTACAGGAACTCAGCTGGGAGTTACCGCCATGTCTCCCCCTGTACAGTCCTGACCTCACTCCAAGACATTTCCACATGTTGGGGCCATTAAAGGAGTTCCTGGGAGGCCGGCATTTTTGACATGAAATCCCAGGAACTGAGAAATCTTTCTACCTTGATGGTGTCCAAGCACTAGTGAAACACTGGGATACGTGCATTAGTGTAGCCGGAGATTATATAAAGAAATAAAGGCAGTTTTTACTCTTATAACTTTGTTCTGTTATTCTGCACAGGAAAAAGTCCCGTTTTGACTTGAACACCCTTCGTTTTTTTTTTTTTTTTTCCCTTCCTCATGACGACCAGCCAGATATCAGTGTAAGCTTTAAAAACCGCCAGGTATTCCCATCCTCCCAAAAAATCATCCCAGAGACGTCCCCTCGCCTCACACTCCTTGCCTTAACGTTTAACGTCCCGGTGTTTAGCGCTTGCTGAACATTTCACCCGCTCACAACCACATCTGCTCTTTATGGACTACACGAGCTGGCACTTGTCCAGGAATATCCTCCACACACACACACACACACACACACACTCTTAAAAAACACATACTTTACACTTTTCACACACACTGCTAAGGCTGACCGAATCCGACAGCGCTGTTTCGCCACTCCGTCACATCTGCAGGTGATCAGAGCCGCGCCGACGATCCAGACACCTGTTTCTCGCCTGAGAGCATCGAGCACACATTACAGTCCATTTCAACAGTTTCTCGTTCCCCCTACACACACACACGAACACACACGGCGTTAGGATGAGAGAAGAGTGCAGATGTGGATTCGATTACCGTTCTCACGGAGCGGAACAGTCGAACAACCCAATTAATAGAGGCATTCACGCCAGCGGGACACAAAAATAAAGAGACCTCGCTCTCAGTCTTCCACTCTCGCTTGTTCCTGTTTGCTTCTTCTCACAGACTGACGCATGATCAGCGCCACCCATGATGCATTGTCAGCATACTTCAGGTTTCATTCTGTGAAATGGCAGTGAGCTCTGCGAGCGAGTTAAGGGGAGCAGTTAATTAATGTCTGATTCTGTTTTTGGCTTTCAAAGACACCGACTTTCCAAAACGAGACAGCAAGAGGAAGTGAAGCGACCGTGGGCGGCGTGAGTCATGTTAAGAGAAGTTTATTCTAACATCGGGATTAAGGGATGGTGGTACAGTTATTTATTTTCCCTACTGTAAGATATTCTACTGGGGTTTTTAGCTCTAAATATTTATTCATGAACCAGCCACACTGTCTCTGGGCCTGAAGTGCTGCATGTACACAGACAGAACACGAACGACGGGTTATTTTTTATTTTGTTGTCAATGAACAATAACAATGAAGCTGAAATATTCCTCACCGGTGACACTGATAGGCGTCAAAATAGCTGCTTTCCATACAAGAGATCTCTGCAATTAAAGAGAATTAAATTAAATAAGAAACGTAAGGAGTGAGAATTTTGAAAAAAATAAAATGTAAGTCACTTATGGCGGCACGGTGGCTTAGTGGTTAGCACTGTCGCCTTGCACCTCCAGGGTCCAGGTTCGCTTGGTGGGTTTCCTCCGGGTTCTCCGGTTTACTTCCACAGTCCAAAGACATGCAGATTAGGCTAATTGGTGTTCCCAAATTGCCTGTAGTGTGTGAATGAGTGTGTGTGTTTGTGCCCTGCTCATTGGATGGATTAGCATCCTGTCCAGGGTGTACTCCGCCTTGTGTCCTCAGTCTCCTGTGATAGGCTCCAGGCCCCCAGTGACCCTGAAAACAGGATAAAGCGGTATAGATGATGAGCGAGTGAATGAGTGTAAGTCACTCTGGATAACAGCGTGTGCCAAATGCTCAAATGTAAATGTGAGTGTAGCGTGAAGGGCGAAGGACTGAGTGTATAGAGTGAAGGAGTGAGTGTATAGTGTAGAGTGAAGGAGTGAGTGTAGGATGATGGAGTGAGTGTAGAGTGAAGGAGTGGTGAAGGCTCTGTGGAGAGTCGGGAGAATGGGAGGTGGCAGGGACACACGGGGCCCCTCATGCCGCGCCTGCGTGCTGTCACCGCGCTCCTCAGCTCCATGTGGCACTTTGTTTAAAGGACCGAGATGATTAATTGCTCGGTACTTGACTGTGTCAGGACTCAACACCAGCATCCTGCTGCTGTGATCCTGTACAACACACACACGGGCACTGATGAACTGAGGGACAGTGTGTGTTTGTGTGTGTTTGTGTGTGTGAGCTGGGTATGAATTGTTGATGATGCCCAGAGTTAAAGGTTTACAAATAAAACAGCATGTAGAAGAATCTCAGATCTGGTCCAGCTTTAATTCCCAAAAGTAAAACACTTCTGTTTTTCCCCGTATTTTTTTAGACATTACACTTTTATTTACTAAATTAAAAATATTTACATTTTACTTACTTTCATGTTTTTTTTTAAATAAATAAAATTTAATAAAATAAAAACATATTAGAAGAATTAGAAGAAATGTAGAAGAATCTCAGATCTGTCCAGCTTCAGTTCTTAAAAGTAAAACACTTCTCTGTTCCCCGTATTTTTTACACATTGCACTTTTTAAAAAAAATTTTTTTTTTTTACACTTTTTTACAACTTTTTTACACTTTAGTAATTTTTAATAAAAAAAATAAATGCAAGTAAATTAAATCAAATAAAAATAAACAAAATATAAAAACTATTGGAATATTATTTATATTATTATTAATATTATAATATTTTTATTTTACTTTTATTTCACTTACTTACATTTTTTTGTGTTTAAACTTTTTTCTTTCCCTCTGCAAAGCAATTTAAATCATCTATGTTTACCAAATAAATAAACTTGCCCTGCTTTCCTGGTTGTTTTTTTTTAAACCACGTGTTGCTCACACACACACACACACTGATAATGAAGTGTGTTTGTCCTTTAGAGAGTTTCTCACTCGGCAAAGCAATAAAGAAGATGATTTCGGGCCGAGAGGCTAATGCATTCCGTTCCCACTGGTGACACACACACACTCATACACACTCACTCCCTCACACACACACACCCCTTCACGAGCTCCCTTCCTCCGCTGAGGGAAGCGCTCAGGAAAAAAACACACTCCAACTTCAGAGCCGTTAAAGAGGAACACACGCGCACACGCACGCTCAGATGCGCGCGCGCACACACACTCACGCGCTCAGTCTGAGTGGAGGTCCGGGCGCGAGCATGGCGCAGGAGCAGAGCGCGCGCCGCCGAAGCGCAGAGTTTAATCGGACCTGTAGCCTATAGTGTGTGTGAAAGAGAGAGAGAGAGAGAGTGTGTGTGTGTGTGTGTGTGTGTGTTCTGTCCCGATATGAAGCGGGGCTCAGCGCTCGGATGGCTGCTCTTCTTCTGCACTTTATTTCCAGCGGGATTTTTATCATTAAACCGGGAGAAACCGAGACACTGCAGCAGGGAGCAGACGGTAAGACTGTCTTCATCATCATCATCATCATCAATCATCATCAAGCACTACAGGAACTTTAGACACACAAGTGTACAGATCAGATGAGTGAATGTGAGACCTGTTAGACTCTCACAGAGTCAGACAAAAAATTGTATACACACTTCAGGAAAAGAAAAACAGTATGTAATAATGTATAGAAATAAATTTAGTGTTAAAATATTTATGCAAGTTTTTATTTTCCTAGTATACTTTTTTTCCAGCTGACTTTGTATATCCCTTCATAATATTAGTAATCATCATCATCATCATCATCAGGCACTACAGGAACTTTAGACACACAAGTGTACAGATCAGATGAGTGAATGTGAGACCTGTTAGACTCATGGTTCTACAATCTCAGAAAATATTGCAAAAAAAAAAAAAAGTATATATATATATATATAAAATTTTTTGTGTACGCTAAAATTTAGTTCAGTTTTAATTCTCTTCCTCTTTATTTAATTAAAATTGAAATGTTAATTATTTAATTCGTGTCGCTCTTAATTTCATTTCTTTAATTGTGTTTAATGTTACTTTTTCATTTTATTAAAGTCATAAAGTTTTTTATTTTTTTTTACTTTTATGTTTCTAAATTTATGTTTCTAAAAGACTTTAAAAACTAGGGAACTAAAATAAGAAGTGCAAAATAGAATTAATTCATTTGGGGGTTTAATCTCTGTTTTGTGTGTGTGTGTGTGTGTGTGTGTGTGTGTGTGAGGAGTAAAAAAAAAACAAAAAACCTTCCCAACAGTGTTTGACTGTTCTTACTTACTGTAGTTAGTAACCTAGTAACCAGATCTCCAGGTAAGAGCCTCTGCCGTATGCTGAAATGTAAATATAAACGTTTGGATGCTCTCCCCGTGGGTTTCCTCCGTGTACTCTGGTTTCCTTAACAATCCAAAGACACAAGGTGTATTCTGACTGGAATTTCCAAATTCCCCATAGTGTTTAAATGCGTGCGTGTGTGTGTGTATGTGTGTGTGTGGGTGCTTCTGCCCTGAAATGCATCTCCACCCCATCCATGGTTCACCCCACCCTGTGTCCTGAGCTCCCTTAGATAGGCCTCAGGTCTGCCACGACCTTACACAGGATAAGTGCTATAGATAATGGATAGACCATAAACATTTATAGGAAATACTGAATACTGACTCATTATAAATTATAATAATTATATAGTATATGTTGTTGTTTGCCTTTTGGCTGCTCCCATCAAGGGGTCACCACAGCAACATCTGATTCGCACAACAACTTGGCACAGGTTTTTTTTTCATGCCGGATGCCCTTCCTTATGCAACCCTCTCATTTTTATCCGGGCTTGGAACCGGCGCTGCATCCAGTGGCTACCAATGCGCATTAACATTTATTTAATATATAAATATATAGATTTATTGAAAAAATATACAAATAATAATAACAATTACAAAATATTGGGTTTTTCTTTGATCGGGAGAAGTTTTGGTGTTATTAATATTTTACATTTACATTGATTGATTTACATTTATATTATAAGGTCAAGAGCAACTTCAGCCTACAGAAGTGAATATCAGGCAACATGTCTAATAAAAAGTAAATGTAATAATAATACACAATAATAATAATAATAATAATAATAATAATAAAATGCAATAAATATATATGTGACAAAACAATGCTCATGATTTCTGTCATAATCTGTTTGAAACTGCAAGAACTTTCTTTGAGAATCTGTTACAGTAATGTTGCAGTGATCTGTCAGATTAATAACACAACCGTAATCCTTAGGATTAAACAAAGTGAATATCAAATAAACAAGATTAAGGTGTAAAATCAGGACTGAAATTAGGATATATTATTATTATTATTATTATTATTATTATTATTATTATGTCCCATAAAAACATTTGCTAAAACAATTACAGCTTTAAAGCCTCTCAGCCAACTTCCTGTCACGTCTCCACTAAAAGAAACAAACTATTGCGCCAAGAGAAATATTTCTTTCTCTCATGTTCTCCTCTTTGGCTAATGTGACGAGGGAGAGTGATGATGAGGATGATGAGGACGAAGATGACGAGGATGATGATGATGGAATGAACATGAGTGAGTCCGGGCCCTTGTGTGTACTTACAGTATACGAGTCTCCGTGGTGTTATTATTATTATTATTCTTAAAATACAATTTCAGTAAAAGTGAAGACACACGTGAAGGTCAGCCAGTAAAAACCATGTTATAAAATAGTGTGTGTGTGTGTGTGTGTGTGTGTGTGTATAATTTCGCATCAGTTTCTGCAGGTTTGAGATGAGGAATAATATCAGTAGTGTCATTTGTACTTACAGGAAACACAAACTACTAAGTGTTAATACTATATGTATTTAATAATTAATAACTTTATAATTATGTATAATATATATTTATTAAGTATTTATGTATTAATAAATTTAATTTTTTACAGCCACAGTGTTTAAAGCCACAGTGTTTACTCTTACACATAAATAAACACATGCAGGGCTGAAATATATATCTTACATAATACATACGTCAGTGATAAATAAATTCAATTAAAAATCTTGATTAAACACCTTTAATGTGTAATTAAAAATAAAGATTCTCGCAACTTCAGTGAGTGCACATTCAAACCAGTAGCACTTTAATTGAATTCTCCACTCTCTAAGAAACACGCAACCCCACAAACAAACAAACAAACAAACAAACAAAACAAACAAAACAAACAAACAAAACAAATAAAAAAACAAGCAAACCATCAAAGCAAACAAACAAACAAAACAAAAACAAACAAACGAATAAGGTTTTCCAGTAACCTCTCTTAAATATTTAAGGGAGATAAGGACCCTCACCTGTACATGTTGCCATTTGTTTTTTGGAAAAAAAAGTTTTTTATTTTTATTTGTCTCCGAGTACATCAGTAATTTTATTATAAAAATATATTTAGGTTTCTTTCAAACCTGGTGTCTGTCTACTTTCCTGTCTGTCTGGCCTTCATCCTTCTGTCTATCTATCGATGTCTGTCTATCTGCCTGTCCAACTGAATTCTGTTTATCTGTCTGCCTGTGTGTCTTTGTCTGTCCTTCTCTCTGTCTGTATATCTATCTGTATGTCTGTCTCTCTGATTTGTTTTTGTTAATCTGTCTGCTTATTGGTCTTTGTCCATCCTTCTATCTGTCTCTCTGTCCATCTACTGTATTTGTCTGTTTGATTCGTTTTCGTTCTTCTGACTGTCTATCTGTCTGTCTGTCTGTCTGTCTGTCTGTGGCCGTCTCTCTGTCCATACGTACGTCTCTTTGCGTGTCTGTCTTTCTGTTTGTCTGTCTGATTTGATTTTGTGTCTCTGCCTGCCTATCTGTCTTTGTCTATCCTTCTTCCTGTCTGTCCTGTCTTCTTGTCTATACTGTATACAGGTATCTGTGTCTGCAGTCAGGCTGCACTCTGGAGTAAAAATATTTAACTTATATTTTTTAGATTTTGGTTCAACAGGAAAGTCGACGTGTTCAGCCGAACACTTCAGCACTGTACTTTGGGATTTAACCGTGTGTGTGTGTGTGTGTGTGTGTGTGTGTGTGTTTGTGTGTGTGTGTGTTGAACGCTCAGGTTTTTCGTGTTGGGATTTCAGTCGTGCACACTGTGAGCACTTTCTGGTCTGGATGCTTTTGCACTCATTTCATTTAAGTTTTATTTAAATCCGTATCTCTCACGGTGTTACAGCGCTCCCCGAACACCAGCCGATCAGACGATCTCCCTGAGACCCGAGAGCCGACTCTGAATTTAAACTGATTTATTTACACTCCTCTGACAGTTTCATTAGTGACAGTCGATCCTCCCACAGTTGAATCGTAGCTTTATTCTCAGTCATTGAACGTCCTGTGTATTGGCGTGTTGGCGGAGACGTCTGGGGGAAACCCATCGCACGTCACTGACACGTCTGAAATCAGCGCTGTTCCAGGAGCCAGGAGCTTCACGTCCGAATCCAGAACATACATTCAGAAACCTCACCTGACTTTTTAACAACAGAACTTTTTGTATATCTCCAGGATCTACATGTCTGAGTATAATATATATAATACATCATTTAAAATTTAACTTTTATTGAAATGTGAATATTTTTCACCAAAACGGCAAGAAAAATATTTATTTTACTTTTTAATCATCTTTTTAATCATTTTCGTCGATTGAGAAACGCTCAGGATAAAAAGCTGTAGTTTATATTGTTATATACTATAGAAAAAATAAACGTCACTGCAAACATTAACATCTCAGCCATTAACAATATATCATAAATGTACAGTAATATACAGTACAGGACTGTGTGGGTGTCTTAGGCACCCTGGAGACGCAGGTGCGGCGTCTCAGTCCTCAGAAGACCTGTGTGTGTCTCTGCAGGATGCTTAGGGAACTTAGTCGCTAATTTCACTTCATGTGTTTCATTAATGACTGTTTTCTGGTTTTCTTTAAATAATTAATTTTATTAGCCTTTTTATTTTTAAAGGATATCCTTTAAAAACATCTGCAGCATTTATTTGCTTGTACCCAAGACATTTAAACAGTACAAATAAAAAAATACAGTATATAATTTATTTATTTATCTAATTACTTATACGTTTGTTTATTTTTGTTTACAAGTTATACTTCTTATTTAGCTGCAAATTTCAGTAAAATTTGAAACGTTCATTTCTAGAACGCATAGTTGGGAAAAACATGAAATGAGTAAAAGCATCTAAACGCTAAACACACGCGTCTAAACATAATCTTTTACATTTGAAATATAATATTATAGTACAGTAACGAGGGTTATGAATGTAAATTTTTACACTAGTTACCACTTTTTCTCTTTTATGAAAAACATAAAATGTACAACGATTCCTGAAAAAAAATCTGAGATTAATGTTGATTTGTGCCAAATTTGTCCCCCCCAAAAATCTGTTAATTATTTTACATTGCTAGTTCATTTATTTTAACTATTGTTAACTGTATATTAATATATTTTAACTGAAATTCCTAAAACCTAGACATTTTATAGATTTATTGTTATGCCTGAGCTATAACAGTTAGAACTAAAGTTGTAAATAACAAAATTCATAATGTTAACAATATTATAAAATATAATTAATAATAATAATTAATAATACATTTAAAACATACATTTATTATTACAATATATTGTAACCGTAACCTTTATTCCTATATATTATCCAAATCAAAACCATGTATTATTTGCAGCACTAAATATAGATATTTTGTTTCATATTGTTGCAATTTCATATTTACATTATTACATTTGAGTAACTCAGACCTGAGACAGAACCAGAAGCGCCTCTGAGAGACGAGAGCTTAAACGGTGTTCAGTGCAGTTCTGTGATCCTTTAGGGATTTTCGTTCGTGTTCTTAAGGTCTTGAATTTGAACCTTGTTGAGATGATCTCGTCACTGATCGCGTGTCCTCCTCCTCCTCCTCAGAGAGATCTGAACTCGTTCCTGTGGACGGTGAAACGTCCTCCCCCTCAGCCGCCCTCCTACCTGTTCGGCACCATCCATGTGCCGTACACACGCGTCTGGGACTTTGTGCCTGAGAGCTCGAAGCGAGCCTTCCAGAGCAGCACGAGCGTCTTCTTCGAGCTCAACCTCACCGACCCCGTGACCGTGTCCAAGCTGGCCAGCTGTCAGCTCCTACCCAACGGTGAGAGCCTGAGGAGTCTGCTCCCCCGGGACATCTACCTCCGACTGAAGCGGCACCTGGACTACGTGAGACACATGATGCCGGCGTGGGTGAGGGCCGAGCAGCGCTTCTACGCCGACTACCTGTTCAAGGCCATCGCAGGAGACTGGGAGCGCAAGCGTCCCGTCTGGGTGATGCTGATGGTGAACTCGCTGACGGAGTGGGACGTGAGGTGGCGCGGGGCTCCTGTGCTCGACCTGTTCCTCGCCCGCGAGGCCGAGCGCATGGGCAAGAAGACCGGAGCTGTGGAGAACGTCGAGGAGCAGTGTCACCCGCTGAACGGACTCAGCTTCTCCCAGGTCAGTGTGTGTGTGTGTGTGTGTGTGTGTGTGTGTGTGTGTGTGTGTCCATCCCCAGGTAGATGTGGTCTTTGTTCTGATGGCTTTACATTTCACCCATTTAAATGTTGCATTCATTTAAAAGAGCCTTAAAAATGTCTTTATATACAGTATACATATTCAAAATTCAACACTGTCGTCTACGGTTGCACCTCCAGGGTTCGGGTTCGATTCCCACCTTGGGTCTGTGTGCATGTTCTCCCCGTGCTTGGTCGGTTTCCTCCAAAGACATGCAAATTTGACTGATTGCTGTTCCCAAATTTCCTGTAGTGTGTGAATATCTGTGTACACTACTGCTCAAAAGTTTGTACACCCCCTTCTAACTCTCTACACTGTAAAACAATACTGAAGGCGTTTATCCAAAATACACAATAACAGTTGATACAGTTGATATTGAGATGTATATCTGCTACTTCTGCTCTGTAAAGCTTCATAATCTGAGGTGCTGTTTGTTAATTGGTGATTTCTGAGGCTGGTGACTCTAAATTAACTTCTTCTCTGCAGCAGAGGTACAGTACGGTTTAGTCTTGCTCTCCTGGGAAGGTCTTCATGAGAGATAGTTTCATCATCATGGAGCTTGATGGCTTTTACAAACACACTCGACAAAATACTGTTCTTACATAAACTGTTCCAGAACATCTGACCTCCGTGTCTTAAAATAGAAACTCACTGTTATTGTTGATGTTGTTGTTAATTAATTACCTAATTCAATATGTGTTATTTTATAGTTTTGAAATCTCCAGTGTTGTTGTGGAATGTAGAAAATAAATCACTAAACAAAAACAAAGAAATTTGCAAGTATCCCAACAATCAAGGCGTCCCCCACCTCGTGTCCCCCGGAGACCCCGTATACAGGATAAAGCGGTGTAGACGATTTACTTTGTTGTAGTTTTGGATGTATATTTGCACAGTATATCCAGATTTATATTGCAGAATAAACAGCATTGTTGCATTTTTTTCATAACTATCAAACCTCTATAGCTGTGCATGTGTTTCTGATTTCATCCCCGATGTTTTTTTTTTTATTTTTATTTTTTTACTAAAATGATGGGCATGTTTTGAGGCGTGTTTTATCTCCACTCGTACCGTCCCTGTCAGAAGATAAACTGTTTTTTTTTTTCCAGCAGAGTTGTTTTACAGGGAAAACCGCAGGATATTCACAAATAATTTCCATATACAGTCTTGAGACGAAACACGCGGACATGAAAATAAAATAATAATAGTAATAAAAACAATAATGTGCACTGTGAGGCAGGACGCCTAAATTGTCGATGTGAAAAATCCACGATCAAAGTAAAACAATAACGGAATGTTGAAACACGAAACCAAGGCTACAGGAAGCATGATACGAAGAATAGCGTCGGACGACGGTTTAATAGTTTCGGCTAACACGGATCAGGCGAAGACAAACGGCTAATAAACCCGCAGGACCGAGATACGACCTGGACGGGAAAACTGAACATCTTAAATCCATCAAAAACGACGCTAATGACGTCTCGGAAGCAGGCAAGGAAAAAACAGGGCCTGGAAATTTCCTGGGATAAATGGGCGTGGTTCAAATGGTAGTCCGCTGACAGACATGGAGATGATGTATCGAACCCAGTGGTTCTGGGTATAATCCAGTGATGACAGTCTCGCGCTGATGACATCACCACCTGCCTGTTGACTTTTACTGCACTGATTTATTGCGTGTATCTGCTGGAGGAAATCGGCGGTCAGAGCCGACGCGGTTGTAGATCAGGTGGTATTTATTATGTACTGACAAACAGGAGCGGGACACAGAAAGGCGAAGGAGATGTCTGATTGTGCGTCGGCGGTTCTGGGAGAGAGCCGCGCCGCTGAGTAGATTGATAGATCTGGACTGAGATGAAGGATGAGCAGTTTGGAAGGATCACGTTACGCGGCGTCCTGTGACCGCGCACTGAAAGACGCATAACCTAATTACGTGATGACACAGGCATGGAGACTATCTGCCTTTAATTGCCTAGTGTATATAAAAAGCATCGTTCAGGTATGTCATTTCCACTCCGGCGCATGAAGTCTTCGCTAGGTGACACACACACACACACACACACACACACACACACACACACTCCCAGATCGACTCGCTGCAACCGAAACCTGCAAGGCGGCAGGACTCTAATTTGAGACCTCGCATGAGCTACACGAGCTCTCACTTTTCATCCTCCTAACTATGCTGTCAAAAGTGCGCGGTGAGGAATCGTGGGAAATCGTTTAAGCCGCGCACCGGCTCCTTTTTCGGCGAGGTCGGAGCGCCCATCTCGTTCCCAGCCCGAGTGTGAGAAAGATTTCTGGACGGTTTTTTAGACATTTTTTAAAATTTTGTCCTGCGTACCCAGATGAACTCAAGTGAACCCGAGCATGGATGAAATTCCAGCTTTCGAATGTGTCCCTGCAAATAGTTGAAAGGTAACACTCTATTTATCCACGCCACAGTGCAAAAGAAAAAAACGCTAAGAGAGTCATGAGAGACGTGAGAGTCGGTAAGTGATATTTGTCAACACGTCTGAGCGTGACAGAAGCGGGTGGTGGATGTAACTGGGAGCGCATTTATTAATAAATACAAATCCCCAGGCAAAACTCGTGAGTCGAACCATCAGAAGGAATCTAAGTAAGTGCGGTGGTGGCTCAACCGGTTAAGGCTCTGAGTTACTGGGTTTCTGATCGGCAGGTCGTGGGTTCGAGCCCCAGTACCGGCACGTTGCCACTGTTGAGCCCTTGAGCAAGGCCCTTATCCTTTCCTAATTCCTAATTGTGCTTCCTAATTGCACTCTGACCCGGTGGTGGGATACGTGAAAAAAAATCATTTCACTGTGCTGTAAGGTACAAGTGAGAAATAAAAGAAACGCTAATAAGTCAATAAAGTGAGGCTGAAATCAAAAATGGAAAAAAAACAAACAGCGATATAGGAACTGCCTGGAACTGAAGTCAGAATAAAGTCCAAACATTACTCGAGAAGAAACAAAGCTGCTTAGATATAAGGAATAAGAAATGCAGATTGGATCCAAGAGTGATGGCACACGGTGGAGTCGGACTTGACGTGTCGAATCCCTGGAGTACGTCATTAGAACGTTAAAGTGCAACATAAATTAGAAAAACAGCTGTAATTTACATGATTTACATCCCAATTTTCATTTTGGTTTAAGAACTTTTCAGTCAGATGAAGACGTGCAGCAAATAGTTCTGGGGGAATCCCGATACAGTAAAGTCCCCTACATACAAACATTCGAGTTATGAACTTTCGAAGATATGAACATTCGTTTGCACAAGTTCAATCGCAGAAGTTAGATGATAAGTTCAGCGTACATTGTCACGTGCGTGCAGTGTGCGAGTCCAGGATGTCCGGAAGTGGGTGTACAAGCAGCTGGTAATGCTAAGAAGTGCCAAGCGCTAATGATGGAGACAAAAGTCAAAATAATTGAGAGAGTGGAGTGAGCAAGGCAATAGAACGGTGATGTAGTGGTTCAAACACCACATCTGCTTTTGTTGTTATTTAAATTAATTCGATTTTCTCCTCCACTGTTACAGTAGTTCAAGGCCTTTAGTGAAAGTAATGCAAAAGTGAGCACAACTACAGTATTTATTAACTGACCCAGGTCGTTCAAATTTTCACATACTGTACCCGCAGAGTAACTCTTCCTCTATACAGAGGTGCTGTACTGTACTACTCCACATAGTCTCCATCATGTTGCTGGTTTCCCCTCGCGCTACAGGATGTTACAGAGATATGCCGCCTTTGGACAAGAGAGATGTGGAAAGAAACCAGCGTTATAGACAAACCACACAGCGTGAGGCCATCGACAGCACCAGAGGTGGATTCAAGAGCGGCGCAGACGCACAGCTTGTGATGGAGACTAGATTGAGTAGTACATGTTTTTTAATAGACGGCCAAAACATGCTAAAAAGTGTCTCGCCTATAGTAGGTGAAAAAAGAGAATTTTCAGATAGGATCATATAACAACATTTCTCATAATTCTTAATGCTTCTTATCTCCTGATTCATGCTTAGTTTTTTTTTGTAAATACACACATTTATATTTTTATAAGATAAAAAGAAACACATTTTTAATAAATACAGTTTCATGCCCTTTTATGTTTTAGTGTCTGGAACTTTTTTGAATTTTCAACGATCTCAACTGTTTTGAATTTTTCAACGATCAAGTTTCAACGATCTTAACTGTCATTCAGATGAAACTCGGCCGATTTAGATTTCACATGAAAAGACATAAACCTGAAAAAGTGTATTATTCTAAAATGCTAAATTGTTAAGATATCGCAACATGAATTTGACACGGTTACGGACACTACAGATTTTTTTGCTTTTCAAGCTTTTACTAAAAACAATTTAAGCAACAATTTTAACTTTTTCTAGAAGCTTGCACCAATTTTACTCATATCAACAATCATAAATAAATATGAATAAATTGCATTTTAAATTATTATTGTTTGAAGTGAGACGCTGAAAAATGGCCGTTTTTTCTGGGGCCACATATAAAATCATCTCTCCAAAAACGGATGAAGTTAGCAACTTGAAATTTTTATGGACGCAAGTTTGGTCACTTCCATGTTACATAAACTTCAGAAGGGGCTTCTTTGGCACACACACATTTTCTGTATTATATGAAAAAAAATAAAATAAAATCTTGTAATGTTCTCTATCATTCATCAGTTATTTAACAGATGTCACATGACAGATCGCGAAACTAATTCGTCAGATACTTATTTTCAAAAAACTTTTTCCCGAAAATTGAGATTTTGATATTTGTGTTTTAGGACACAAACTGTAAAACTGCATGAACCTTCCCGCACGAGTCGGATTCCCGCACACAGTAACGATAAGCAGAATAAACACGTAGGCCGTGTGTGATTGTAGGAATGTAGGAGTTTGTGGACTGGCAGCGTGCTGTTTAGGGAACCCCGTTCCTCCTACACCTTTTGGGAGTCATTTCCAATTACGTCTAAACTGTGCATAAAGCGTATCGCGTGTCACGGTAATGAGAGCCGCGTTGGATGTTCTGCGTCAGCTGTTACGCGGCGCTCGCAGCCAGAGAGGAAGTTTCTGGCCAAAACATAAATGGCGAGCTCTTTTTTAATCACGGCTCCAATCAGGGGCTTGTTTGAACATGTGGACTTCCTGTGGGTCTCCGCCTAGATGATGGTCCCAGAAGAGCTAAACGAGCATGAAATGGAAAGGACAGCTTTAAAATAAGCGTGACGGGCTTGAACTCGAGGGAGGGAGTGAGGGAGTCGAACCGAGAGCGCCTGAGGAGGTTCTGTAGAGCTTAATGTGAGACATGGATGCTTTGAGTCAGAGAGATATGGACTGGGTGGGAACGGGGCCAAACACTGCCAGCTGGAGTCCTAATAAAAAGTGAAGACTTTGACTTTTCTCAAATTCGCCAACCAGAACAAGGAGGAGCGTCGGGGCTTAGACACGAGATTAAACCTCCCTTCATCTTTTCATCTGTTTCCTGTGATGTTTCCCCTCAAATCATGAGCAACATTTTTACCAACGTTTTTAAGAAATGAACATTTCCAGGACGTCCACTGAGCGAGAACTACACAGGTTGTAGAGGTGTGAGGTGTGTGTGTGTGTCTGTGTGTGAACTGAGATCCCAGAAATGACACTTAACTCAACTCTCAAACCAAAACTTTTACATGAACAAGCACCGAGAGCCACGCAGACGTACGTATAGTACAGTAAGGTCTGAGGAATAGCGCTGCACGATTAACCACATCACGACCTGTGAAATTACTTAATTGCAAAATGCAATGCAATTTATTACAGGTTACACATTTAGGAATTTATATTGAACTTGTTGATAATGTATGTTTTTTAAAATTATATAATTTAGAGTTGGTAAGGAAATATAGGCGAGCATCCTCCTAATGAGGTCAATTGTCCATTAGTTTGCTGTACGACTGGATAAATAGCTTTGAATACAAAATTGTGATTGTAATAGCTAATTAAATTAAAAAAAAAAGATAAATTACTTATTATAATTTATATAAAGTGTAAGTTAAATGAAGTGTAATACTTGTCGAAAAATTCGCAGCATGATTTTTTTTGACCATATTGTTTAGCTCTAATGAGAATAATGAAACTGCTTAAATTTTCATTTCCCAATTTCTAGTTTAATACAACAACTTTCATTACAAATTGTATTATTGACAACAACTTGAGTGTTTATTAGAATCTTTACTATATAGTCTAAATTTCTATTCATACATTTATATTATATAATTATTTACTATACATGCATTATTTCAGAATTTCTTGTTTTCTTTTTTGCATTTATAGTCAGTGTATCATTTCATCATTTGCCATTTTCTACTAAATTATTATTATTGTTTATGTAATATATCAATTATTATAAGTTTTCGCCTCTATATTCATGTTATATATTTTTTCGCCTCTATATTCGTGTTATATTTTTTCGCCTCTATATTCATGTTATATTTTTTCGCCTCAATATTCGTGTTATATTTTTTCGCCTCTATATTCGTGTTATATTTTTTCTCCTCTATATACATGTTAT
>JAQMYG010000039.1:2740339-2756881 GCA_030014215.1 Clariallabes teugelsi | reverse complement strand
AGCCCTATATATATATTATATACAGTATATACGTTTATTAAAAAATATGCAAAACAAGAAATGGTTAAAATGCTCAGAATTTTGAACTGCGTCAGAAGCAGTTTCATCTCCGATGTAGCCGTCAGTGTTTTAAGGTTGTGTAGCTCGGCCCAAGTGTGTGTTAGTGTGATGGACATGACAGAGGGTCAAACTCGAGCCTCCCAGTGGGAGCAGCAGTGCCGGGCAGGCAAGCTTTGTGGTAACACTCAGATTCAAGGCCAGTGTGTGTAACTGTGTGTGTATGTATATGTGTATATGTGTGAGTGTGTGTATATGTGTGTGTGTAGTGGTGCTACAAGACTTGGCCACCCACAGCTTCCTTCATGGTGGTTATGTGTTATGAGTCAGTGTGTGTGTGTGTGAGTGTGTTTGTGTGTGTGTGTTTTTTTTCCAGAGTGCACGACAAATAACGGTCTATTTTCTATGAAGGACGTCCATCTTTGTTCTCACACACACAAACACACAGCTTCGGGAGTCAACACACGGCCACGACGCCACAAGGGAGCCGAGTGTTGGTTCTGATGTTGGTTTACACGGTCGCTCTCTGGTTTACACTTACAGTCACTTATACAACACACACGGCGGCGGAACGGAGGCTTAGTGTTAGCACTGTCGCGCCGCACCTCCAGGGTCAAGGGTTCCCGCCTTGGGGCTGTGTGCATGGAGTTTGCATGTTCTCCCAGTGCGCGGTGGGTTTCCTCCAGGTACTCCGGTTTCCTCCCCCAGTCCAAAAACAGACAGATTAGGCTAACTGGCGTTCCAAAATTGCCCGTAGTGAGTGTATGAATGTTTGCTGTTAACTTAACAGCACAACCCTTCATGTTTAATCTGGAACATTCCAGAAGGCCATGTTCCATGTTCACATATGCGAATACACGTTAATAAATAAGGCTGTAACCCGAACTGTCCATAGATAAATAGAGCACAATCTTCAACCCTTAAAACTCAACCCTTAAAACCGGCATAGCATAGGGTTTGTGTTAACGGGGAGGCTACGCATTTGTTTTTTTTTAATCCGTCAGAAGCTGTAGAACAAAAGTTATCATTACGCTGGTGTATTGGCATAAGGATTTAATCCGTTCCGGAGGCGAGTTCGGAATTTCGTATTGTAAAACGCATTTTCTCATAGGAAATAATGTAAATGCAGATAATCCGTTCCAGCCTCCCAAAAATATTACCAATATTACCAATTTCCAACACTATAATCATATTTTTGCATATAAAAATAATCAAAACATTTATAAAAGACATTTAAATGAAGGAAAATATGAAATAAATAGACATTAAACCTCACTTAACATTAATTTATGATTCCTCTCGGCATCGGCTACTTTAAAAACCAAACTGAAAGCGGCTCCGTTTTCTTCTTGCTACCGTCCTCACTTTGAGACCCCGTAGTGCTACGTCTTCACTAAATCTTACACAAAAAAACCCCACAATGCTTGGCTTTCCACTTATAGTGATGGTTGAGTTGTTGGGCTGAGTTTATGTTCAGGTTTCTCAATTTTAAAACTATGTTTCCGTGCATTGGACAAACAGTTTGCAGACTGTGAAAGCGGGAGGTTTTACATTCATAAGTCCATCGTTTGTCACAGGAGGCCCTGGAGCCAAACCCAGGAGATGAATAAATAAAATAAATGAATAAAATCAATATCTTAATAGCAAAATAGCAAATTAAGGAACAAGAAACACAAATTTCCTAATCTCACTTTTTCCACAACATAAGGCTTTTGAAATAAATACCTACTGTAGGTAACATATGTTATGTATATATTTGAACAGTGTAAACTATTTCCAGTGTACGATAAACTGTATTCAGTCACCCTGCAAAAAAAAAAAAAAACATTATAACATATAAGAAAATAACATTAGAACATACTTCACCATAAACTAATAATCTCATTATTATCTAGGCACATTTTTCTCACACAAACACTTTATTAATTCTTTAATTTTTCTTTCTTTTTTTGTAAAATTTTTTTTGAAGCTGCTTTGAGACAATGTCCATTG
The DNA here is from genome assembly GCA_030014215.1 of Clariallabes teugelsi. NCBI lineage: Eukaryota > Metazoa > Chordata > Actinopteri > Siluriformes > Clariidae > Clariallabes > Clariallabes teugelsi. The sequence continues at coordinate 2,754,832 of JAQMYG010000039.1, read as the reverse complement.
TTAAAAGCGCTATATAAATAAAATTGAATTGAATTGAATTGAATTGAACTTCACCATTAACTGTGTCCAGTAGAACAAATGTAAGAAACTTAATTTTTTTAAGTTACTCAAGTAAATGTAACTCATTACTACCCACTATGCAGATGAGGAAACATGAGGAAACAGTTCTAGAAATGAATGGGTACGAACAGAATAAGAAAAAATCCTGGATCTGATTAAAATAAGGGAATTTGTTCGTGTATTACTTCTTGCATGAAGTACATGTACAGTATTTAGCCGACACTCTTATCCAGAGCGACTTACATTTGATCTGATTATACACCTGAGCAGAGGGTTAAAGGTCCTTGTTCAGGAGCCCAACAGTGGCAACTTGGTGATGGTGCTGGGGTTTTGAACATCAGACCTTCTGATCACTAGACCAAGCCTTTCACCCCTGAGCGACCCCTGACCCCAGTGCCTGAGGCCTATTGTGTCTTTAATCAATATGAAAAGTTGCTCATGTTGGTGAATTGCTGTGGTTCGAGAGGATTAAAAATGTTTTTGGAAAACAATCACAAACACATTTTTTGATCACAGCCCCACCGACGTGGCGTTTTAACCTCATTAACACTGCAGGCTCTGATCCAGTCATACAAGTGCAACACTGGAAAGCAGAACCTTACGCCCAGACAGCATTCCTGAGAAAGATGGTTAAATAATTACCACTTTATAACCGTTTTTAAACTCCTTGTTAATCTCTTTTGTTTTGCATTAAAAAAACATAAAAACAAACAACTTCTGAATGCAGAATAATCGACTTAAAAAAAAAAAAAAAAAAAAACTCGAACGTTAACATGCACCGAGCTGCTACCAAGACAGAGGGCAAAACAAACCCACAAGCACACAAACATAAAGGAACTGATTAGAGCTATAAAAATAAAAACGCTGCGGGAAATAAAAGCCGAAATATTGAAACTCCTTCCAAATAAGATTTCTGGAACGATAGAGGAGACCTTAACGAGCTTAACGGTGCGAGCCAAACCGATTCACACACTCACAATGCTGAAAGAGAGCGCAACCACACCCAACACACACACACACACACACATGTGCTTTAATTGCCGCTCAGCTTATGAACTTCCAATGAACCCTGATTGAATCCATGAAGAAGCTGAAGACGCGTCTGATCAGGAGAAGCTCGTTAACAGAAAACTTTAACTGTTCCAGAGGGAAGGGAAGAACATTAAGAGACACTAGAGAGACAATATCAGACAACAGTGGTGAGAGAGATACAGTAGGCACTTAAAGGGGGGGTGAGAGAGAGAATAGAGAGAGATAGAAGAGAAAGACACTAGAGAGAGTAATGTGAGACACCAAAGAGAGAAAGAAATAGCAGAGAGGGACATCAGAGAGAGCAGGAAACTAGATACTCGTTATACTAGAGGGAAAAAAAAGAAACTAGACAATGCCAGTAGAAAGAGGGACACTGAGTGTCACTAGAAAGAGAGAGAGAGAGAGAGAGAGAGAGAGAAAGACACTAGAGAGGAAAGACTCTTGGTAGAGACACTGGAGAAAAAGGCATAGATACAGTAGATACGCTAGAAAAGCGCCATAGATAGAAGAAAGAGAGAGAGACAGGCATTAAAGAGAAGGAGAGACATAGAGATCCCTGAAGGACAGAGATACAATAATGGAAATCCCACATAGAAAGAGAGAGAAGCACTAAAGAGAGACACTAGAGAGAAAGGTATAGAAAGAGACACACAAATGAATCCCTGAGTGAGAGACACTAGACACAAGAGAAAAGCATAAATAGAGACACTAGAGAGAGAGACAGAGATTAGTAAGAGAGACGTGCTGAGAGAGACACTAGAGAGAAAGGCCTCGAGCGAGAGATAGGAAACGACATTAATGAGAGATACACACACAGAGTAAGACTGGAGTAAAAGGGAGACACGAAAGAAAAACACAAATAAAGAGAGAGAGGGACACTAGAGGGAGAGACATTCGTTGAGAGAGACACTCAGAAAAAACACTGAATGAAAGAGAAAAAAACACACACATAGAGTGAGACACTAAAGAGAGACACTAGAGAGAAAGGCTTTGATCGAGAGACTACAAAGAGACATTAATGAGAGAGATACACATGAAGAAAGAGCTGAGGGGGAGAGACACTTGATAAAAGAACACACTCTCTTTATGTGTGTGTTTTTCCCTAGTGTCTTTCTCACTCAGGTCTTTCACTAGAGAGAAAGACATCGATAGCCATGCTAGCGAGAGAGAGACATCAATGAGACAGACACACACAGAGAAAGACCTGAGTGAGAGAGACAGACACTAGAGAAAAAAAACATAAAAGGGAGACACTAAAGAGAGACACTAAAGACAAACAGAGACATACCTGAGTGAGATAGAGGCTCTAGAGAGACACACACATAAAGAGAGGCATTAAAGAGAGACACTAAATGGTGGAGGTAAATACATTATAGAGAGATATTATTGAGAGAGACACTCAGAAAAAAACCTGTGTGCGAGACATTAGAGACAAAACACACGCCCACAGAGAGACACTAAAGAGAGTGAAAAGAGAGACACTAGAGTGAAAGACATTGGTGAGAGACAGTAAAAAACGGACATACGTAGAAAGAGACTGTTGAGATACACAGAGAGACACTAGAGAGAAGGACAGGCACTGAGAGCGAGAGACAAAGAAACAGATAGAGACAATAGGGGGAGACAGATACATTAGAGAGATACACATAGACAGGAAGAAAAAGAGAGATAGCTATCTAGTTCCATGGATTAAACTCATCTTGATAATGAAGACCAGCTCATCTCTCTCTCTCTCTCTCTCTCTCTCTCTCTCTCTGTCTCTCTCTCTCTGTATTCATCTGTCCTGCCGTGTGTCTGCATGCTTCGTCTCTCACTCAGTTTTCTTCCCTCCAGTGTTTCCCTTTTCTTAGCCCACCACTCACTTTATCTTCTTCCTTGTTCTCACTTGTTCCATCATGCATGTGTGTGTGTGTGAGAGAGAGAGAGAGAGAGAGAGAGAGAGTGTGTGAGTGTGTGTGGACACATGGTAGGATCCTGAAAATTGAGAATGTCTCCTTGCTGATGAACATCTCTGGCCATCATCCTCGGCCTTCATCTGTTTCTGATTCTCGTCTCCGTCCTCTGTGAGTGTCTCTCTCTCGCTCTTTCCCTGCGTGTGGACGACGGACAGAAAGACGCTTTGTGGTGGCTCGATGTATTCCAATCGCAGAGATGTGAGATCCGATGTGACATCATTGCCAGATGTTCAGTGTAGCTCAAAACACACAATTAACTTCATATACCTGAGCTGAAACTTTTAACCGTTAGCTCGAGGCACTGATTAAATCCAACTGAACTAAAAAAGGTCTCAATTTTGTAAAATCCTTCTTTGTTAAAAGTTTTTTCCTAAAAAAATCCCCACTTCTGATTTAGTTTATACTTTATCGCTGTTCGTTCGCAAATGATACAAAGAAGGAATAAGACACTTTGTCTCATGCTGTTGTGGGAAAATAATAAGCAACATTGATGTCTGGAACCAATTTTTTTTTACCAATAATTAAAATGTTTTGTAATGAAATTAACTATAGACAGAGACAGAAAGACAGAGAGAAAGAGAGAGAGACAAATGCTAGAGAGACACTAAAGAGAGACACTAGAGAGACAGTAATGGGAAACAGTTGTGAGAGACTGTAGCAAAGAAAGACATTAGAAAGATATTAGAAAGAGAGAGACACTAAAGAGATAGCAGAAAAAGAGACGAGATATACGTACTAGAGAGAGACACACTAAAGGATAGTAGAGAGTAGAGAGGCACTAGAGAGAAAGTAGTGGGAGACATTTGTGAGATAGCAAAGAGAGACATCAGTGATATATTGGAAAGAGAGACACAAGGGAGATTCTATAGAGAGGAGAAAGAGAGACATTCTGGAGAGACAGCAGACACAAGGAAGAAAAGAGACAAGGGAGATACTAGAGAAATAACAGAGAGAGAAAGAAAGTGAGAGAGAGAGAGAATGGAGAGATAGTAGAGATATTAGGGTTAGTAACAGTAGTGAGAGACACAGTGTAGAGAGACAATTTAAAAAAAGACACATATAGAGAGTCACAATACGGAGAGACACTATAAAGACACATAGCATCTCTTTCTCTCTCTTATATAATCTGAGATTTCCTTGAAAGCAGTGTGTGCTCCTGACTCTCTCTCTCTCTCTCTCTTTCTCTGTTTGTACGTGCGTGTGCGTCTGTGAAATTGGACATTTATGCTGCTAAATGACCATGAATTAACATGAAATACTGGATTATGCTTACACTGCTCCTGGACCACGATGACTCCATGCATGTGCGCACGCACACACACACACACACACACGCACACACACTTTAATATCATCTTTGGACGCTCTCCTCCAGCCAAGTTTGCTCTGAGCTGTTGGCATTCAGGAGGTCAGCTGACAACGGTCCAGTCTTGTTTGACCTCCGTCCTCTGTTTACTGTGGACTGTTTACACACTGTTTGCTCTCCGCCTTCATCCCTCGTTCCTTTTCTTATCCCCCATTTTTATCCCCCAGTCTTTCACTCCTTCACCCCGGCAGGAGAATTTGAACCGGGATCCTGGTGAGTAAGTCTGTTAACAAACATTAGGATCAGGCTGTTAGAGAAGTGAATAGAGAAAGAGAGATAGAGAAAGAGAGGTTGATGTGCCAAGGAAGAGTAATGATAAAAGGTATTTTTTTCTTGAAAATGTATCAAATGCATGAGAAAATATTGCTGAAAAAAATAATTGAGGGATAAAGAGAAAAGAGTTTAAAGAAGGCCTGAGTCTAAAGAGCCACGCTGTCACATTACTGGATATAAACACACAGGATTATGATGTAACAGTCTTATTAAAAGATCTATTTAAACAATACTTTATACAAGGTTTATTATAATGACACTGAGATTTAATACTAAAATTAATAAATCATGAAACAGCGCTAGCTCAACTGTGTTAAACTGCACTAAGTAAACACTACAGTTCCTGATCTAGGATTTGGCTCAGATTTCATACTCAGTCCAAATTATTTGTATCTAATCATAATTCAGGAAAACAAGGCGGGATTTGTCGAGGATATACTCTGTGTGTGTGTGTGTTTGTGTGTGCGTGTGTGTGTGTGTGTCTGCTCTCTTCATCACATTAGGGCTGAATTTTTGAATATTTACATCTGAATAAGTGACTTTTGTCTGACTGACAGATGGATGAAGCTGACGGTGGTACCTGCTCATCCCGTGTCCCGTGAAAGCAGCTACTGATTAGTTCCCCTTAGGTGAACACCGTTCCGTGTTTAGTGGGTGTTTAGTTCCTGCACTTAAACCCTACTCCGCCCGACTTAGACTGAGCTTAATCTAATCATCCTCTGGTTTCAGCGTCCTGATTTTGGCTCTTGTTTGCTTCCCAGGGGTTTCCTTTAAGTGTAAATAAAACTGAGTACTTGTACTTTGTTACATAGAACAGTTACACTTACACCCGATCTATGAACACAGATCATGTTTACAATTAAAACCGAGTTTTTTCGGGTTCTGTTCTTCTTTCCCGTACGTTGTAGAGTTGAAGAATAATTTTTTGTTCTTTGTGTTTGCCGTGACTGTGGCTGACAACAATAAAGACACCCTTGTTATGGTCCTGGAGTATTTTCTGATGAACGTTACAGAAAGCTTGAAAAATTGCAAGAAGTGTGTGTAAGGTACGGTGGCCGAGAAGCGCAAATCAAATAACAAAACCAAAAACAAAATAAAGTCAAAAACAAAATAACAAAACTGAAAGCAAAATAAAGTCAAAAACAAAATAATAAAAACAAAAACAAAATAACAAAACCGAAAACAAATGAACAAATTAAAAAACAAAATATCAAAACCGAAAACAAAATAGCAAAACCGAAAACATAATAACAAAACCAAAAAAAAAAAAAATCTACAACAAAATAAACAAATTCAAAAACATAATAACAAAACTGAAAACAAAATAACAAAACTGAAAGCAAAATAAAGTCAAAAACAAAATAACAAAACCAAAAACAAAATAACAAAACCGAAAACAAATGAACAAATTAAAAAACAAAATATCAAAACCGAAAACAAAATAGCAAAACCGAAAACATAATAACAAAACCGAATTTAAAAAAAAATGTAAAACAAAATAAACAAATTCAAAAACATAATAACAAAATCGAGAACAAAATAACAAAACCGAAAATAAAATAAAAACAACAAAATGAAAACAAAATAGCAAAACAAAAAAACATAATAACAAAATAAACAAATTCAAAAAAATAATAACAAAACCGAAAACCAAATAACAAAACCGAAAACAAAATAAAATAATAAAAACAAAATAACATAACCGAAAACAAAATAGCCAAACCGAATACATAATAACAAAACCGAAAACTAAATAAAATAAAAAACTAAATAACAAAATAGAAAACAAAATAGACAAATTCAAAAACATAATAACAAAACCGAAAACAAAATAACAAAATTGAAAACAAATTAACAAATCAGTCTCGTCCAATCAGTGGTAAGAATCAACATGCCCATGTGTGGTTTGCGAATGAAATTTTTATCTCTGATCTTGAGTGGAATTTCATTTGCAAACCACCTTTTTTTCGATTTGTTGATTCTTAACGCTGATTGGACGAGACCAAAATAAACTGGAAGTACTGCAGCCTCAAGGACATTTAAATTGTTGTGTTTTCTGATTTGGTATTTTGTTTCTGTATATATTGTTGTGTTTTCTGATTTGGTATTTTGTTTCTGTATATATTGTTGTGTTTTCTTATTTGTTCATGTTTTTGAATTTATGATTTTGTTTTCGGTTTTGTTATTTTGTTTCGCTTCTCAGCCACCGTAAAGACCGATGATAATTGCAAAATATTCCAAAAACGAGATTACTGACAGTCCCTGGGTTAAGAATATCAGATGTATTAACACAGTTACATACTGCCTACTATAAAACAAATTATAATAAAAATGTGAGTAAATTACAATGATCAATAATAACAAAATCTGATGCAAGTGCTGGTGATGCACAATTGAAAAGAAAGTAAGTAAGTAAGTAAAGAATTTAGAAGCAGGTGAAATGACATGGATTTAGGGGGAAAAAATTATTGTTATTATTATTATTATTATTATTCTTATTTGTTGTACTTAACTTAAACCAGGACTTGTGCAGAATAACAGAACCAAGTTCTGAGATTAAAACTTTGGATATCATGAAGGTAGAAAATTTTCTCACTACCCAGGGAGCATCCATGATCTTCACATCTGAAACTCTGGCCTCCCAGGAACTCCTTTAACATGTTAAAACAGCTTGTAGTGAAGTCAGGACTGTACGGAGGACTGTACTCCCAGCCGAGTTCCTGTAACATGTAAGTGGTGTTGGTGAATGATCGTGTGTACTGTTCCTACACACATACTGTATAGGTCTCTTTCTCAACTTGGAGACAAGTTATCCATCGATATTTCAAGGATCAGGCAGAAAATCAGAAAAAATGTTTTAGTTTTTGATCAGAAGTGAATCTTCCTCCTCGTAGGGCTGCTTTAAGGGGAGCAAACAGGTGAAAGTCCGATGGAGCGGGATCAGGACTATAGGGCGGACGCTTTAACACCTTAATATGAAGTCTTTGCAGGGGGTTGACATTGTGGGAAGAAGTGTGCGCCCTTCAACAACGCCCTCGGATATCAGTCCTCTGTGTTTAATCCGAAGTTTAGGCTTCAGCTCTTCAATAAGTGTCTCACTGTAGCGAGCACTGTTGATTGATGAACCTTTTTTCCCTTGATAATGTTCCAATACTTCTGGCCCTTGAGAATCCCAGAAAACTGTAAGCATTGATGAATTTTCCAGCTGATGGTCGACTTTTGAGCTTCTTCTCGGTCTGCGATAATGAGGATGTTTCCGTTCCGTACTCTTCCGTTTACTCTCAGACTCGTAGTGATGAATCCGTGTCTCGTCACCAGTAATGATTCTCTTTAAGAAACTTTCACCTTCCTTAGTGTATCGGTACAAATTTTGTTTGCAGATGAAGGAGCCTTGAACTGGAAGCGCTGATAAGACAGTGCGAACAACAGGAGTTTTAATATAACCGGAGTGCGGATAATTTTTGACTCACCATTGTATTTTTGACTACTGTGTTACGGTCAAGCCAGTAAAACCGTCATGAACTGAAATGGAAATAAATTGACCGAGACATCAAGACACGTCCGAAATCTATCAAAAATGAAACCGACTCGGCCAAGGTGCAGTGGCGAGGATGTGTCAGGATGAAATGGAGACCACAGAAAACACTTCAGAGTTGTATGTTTTGGGCAGCGGACTCGCCTGAGACGTGCCTGACGCCTCAGCGTGCCAAGCCCCTATCAGATGCAAACATCGCTCACCTCCAGAGAGTCAAACCCACATTCCAGCACCCTGTAAAAAGCCCTGGCAGTGGAGTGCACTTGGAAATGCAGTTTTTACAATTTCAGCTTCGGCTTTACGGCATCATGGATGTGAGGGAGGAAACGTCAGGGAAAGTATGCGAGCGCAGACATGAGGTCTGAAACGTTCCCAGAGGAGACAGGCTAGGCCTTGTTTCATCTCATGTCCCATTCCGAATGTGCTGGAGGATTATGGGAAATTGAAGGAGACAGCGGTGATCATAAGTGTTTCGTGCTGGAGTGAGCTCACTAACACATCCTGAACAGGACATTAGAGAGAGAGAGAGAGAGAGAGAGAATGGGCCACATCATTTTCTCTTTATTCTCTAAAATAAACTATTGGTGCCATTAAAAAAATATGTATATATGTATATATATGTATGTATATATTGGTAAATAATAAAAAAAAAAAAATTTAATGGCACTAACACTTTCTTTATATATATTTTATTAATTTCTTTTTTGTATTTTAATGAAGACCTTACTCACTCTCTACTCACTCATCTTCTATACCTCTTTATCCTGTATTCAGGGTCACGGGGGCCTGGAGCCTATCCCAGGAGACTTAGCGTATGAGGTGTGGTACACCTTGGACGGGAGGCCAATCCATCAGCGAGCACACACACACTCTCACACGCTCATCCACACACTACAGGAAATTTGGGAATGCAGTTAGCGTAATCTGCATGTCTTTGGACTGTTGGAGGAAACTGGAGTACCCGGAGGAAACCCACCAAGCACAGGGAGAACATGCAAACTCCATGCACACAAAGACCCCGAAGCGGGAATCGAACCCAGACCCTGGAGGTGTGAGGCGACAGTGCTAACCGCTACGCCACCGTAATGAAGACCTTCCTTTCTTTAATCGTGTTTTAATGTCTATTAGCTAATACGGAAGTCGAGATTTTGAGAAGGAGAAGAAGAAGGAGTGAGATGTTCTTTGCATTAATGGCTATTAAGTGAGCAGGAATGAAAGGATGGTGAACGGGTTAACAGCTCCGCGTGTGAAATGAAAAAGCGTGGCGCGATGCCACCTGGGTTACGCCGTCCACATCTGCACCGACGCTCTAGCACAACTCAACAACAGCGTTGGAGAAGAAAGGAGACAATAAAACAACACACGCGATATTGATGGTGATGAAGCCAGCAGGGGGGGAGGAGGGGGGTTTAGCAGGGCATGAAAAGGGCAAGAAGAGAGAAAGAGAGAGAGAGAAAGGGAGAGAAGGATGATGAAGAAGAACCTATACTGTAATTAGTCTTATTTCTCACACACAGCCCTTGGCTCTGATCATACAAAACATCCATCATTACTTTTTTTGTCTCACGTGACGCCGCTGTGTAACGCCAGCTGGAAACTGTGATCCTCACTTTTATAGTTTTAATTTTTTTCCCAACCCCCTAGATTTTTCTGTAATTGTAATTGTGTTGCTGTGTTTTCTTTCTTCCCTTATTTATTTATTTATTATTATTATTTTTTTTTCCGAACAGTGTGCAAGTGTAACAAAGCAAAGCAGTTTCCCTCTGGGATTAATAAACTTCTTTGAATCTCGACTCTTTTGTATCTTGAACGTCTTCTGGTGGTTTGAGCGAGGCTTATTTTGGGATTGTGGGTCTGGCAGACTCGGGATTAGACTTGGAATCCCTTAAATGTGTCATAAAATAAACAATCCTCTCCACCTCCCACCTCAAACTGCATACACACACACACACACACATGCAACACAGGAAAACAACAACACACTTCCACCCACATGCAAGCTTTCTTTCTTCTGTAAAATCCAAAACAAGGATGTCAGTGCACTAGTCCATAGTGTGTTCTACTGTACAGTATATGAACAGAATAAAGTAAATTCGATCAGAATAGAAGAGATTACAGTAGACGTGATTCTAGCTGGTTAGAGTTGTGTAGGGCAGAATAGAATAGAGGTTAAATAGAATAAAGAGGAGTTGTAGAGAATATATTGGATAGAAGGGGTATGGAATAGACAACACACACACACACACACACACACACACACACACACACACACACACGCAAGAATTGCCACAAACTCTCACTAGATGATTGGCAACCGATCTAATCAGATGCGGTGTGATGGAGAGACTGGGGTATTGGAGTTACAACTTCTGGATGACTAATACCACTACCATCAATGCAACCACCACAGCCACAACCAACGCTACTACATCCACCACACCCATTAACACTACCATTACCACCACAACCACCAGTATCACCACTACCACCACCAACACCACCTCTTCCAACACTACCACAACCATTACAGCTACCATCAGTACCACCACCAACACTTCCACCATGACTACCACAACCACCACTACCAACACTCCCACCACTACCAACACCAACATTACCAATACCACTACCATTACCACAACCACCACTACCAACACTCCCACCACTACCAACACCAACATTACCAATACCACTACCATTACCATAACCACCACTACCAACACTCCCACCACTACCAACACCAACATTACCAATACCACTACCATTACCACAACCACCAGTGCCAACACTACCACCACCAATACTACTACAACCACCAATCAACCACCAATACTACTACAACCACCACCCTGTCAGTACCACCAATATCATTACCAGCACCACCACAACCATTTACAGCAGCCATCAGTACCACCACCAACACTTCCACCATGACTACCACAACCACCACTACCAACACTCCCACCACTACCAACACCAATATTACCAACACCACCACCACCAACACTACCACCACCAATACTACTACAACCACCAGTACAATATCATTACCAGCGTCACCACAACCATTTACAGCAACCATCAGTACCACCACTAAAACCACCAACACTACCACCACCACCACCATTACCACAACCACCGGTACCAACACTACCACCACCAATACTACCACAACCACCACTACTACCACCACCACAACCACCAGTACCACCAATATCTTTACCAGCGCCACCACAACCATTTACAGCAACCATCAGTACCACCAATAACACCACCAACACTAAGACCACCTCCACTACCATTACCACAACCACCAGTATCAACACTACCACCACCATTAGCACAACCATTGGTACCAACACTAACACCATGACTACCATTACAACAACCACTACCAACAATACTCCCATTATCACAACCACCACAACCACCAGTACCACCACTACCACTACCAACATTCCCACCACACCATTACAACAACCACCACTACCACTACCACAAACACTACAGCCACCACACTTACCAAAACACCACTACCTCCGCAACAATAAACACCACTACCCCCACTATTACCAGCACCACAACCACCACCAGCACTACCACTACAAACACCATCAGTACAAGCTCTTCCACCACAACCACCACCATAACCACCGCCAGTTGCTCTGTGTGTGTGTGTGCGTGTGTGTGTGTAATATTGAGTGTGTTAGTGCTAATGCTTACTCTGCCTATAAATCCTCCGTGAAGAGGGTTTATACTTTTTTTTAATGAGGAACATAAATTCAGGTCAAGTGTGTGTGTGTGTGTGTGTGAGAGAGAAAGTGAGTGAGGAAGAGTGAGAGAGAGTTTAAAACAACTCAATGACACTACTTCCAAAAAAATAGATTAATGTGCACGTCTGCAATACCATTAAAATAGACTGGATAAAGAAAAGGAGTTGTTAATGAAGACCTATTACAGACTTTTGCCCTTGCCGTGACATTGAGGCTGTTTGGATTAAAGCCAAAATCTATTCAATTCATCTGCAGATTATATTAATAATTCCAAATAAATCACTCAAACATTCAACCAGCCGATGAATCTTAGATGAACGCAAGGGTGGACTAACTGAAGCAACACTTCCTGTTGTACTGTATTAATGTGTGTGTGTGTGTGTGTGTGTGTGTGTGTGTGTGTGCGCACATGTGCAGGTTCTGTTTGCACTGAATCAGACGCTGCGGCAGCTTGAAGGTGTCCGTGAGGGAAGTGTTCAGGGTCCCTTCACTACCGAGGATCTCATCTCACACTACAACTGTGGAGACCTCAGCTCCATCATTTTCAACCAGGACACCTCACAGGTACCAACACACACATACACACACACACACACACACACACACACACACACACACTCATATTTGATATCAAAGGCCTATCGCCCTGTCATCCGGAGATCGCTGGTTCGGTTCCCGGGTGATGCTGTAACCTCTCACAGCCGGAGGTCTACAGAGAGATGATTGGCCGAGCTCTCTCAGAGGGGAGGGATGAGAGGTACTTAGTGCTCACACATTAATCACGGCTCTACAGCCAATCAATCAGGGGCGTCTGTGAGCTCGCGCAAGCGGAAGGAGTGGATAGTGCTGTCCTCCGAGTGTGTTACTCCGCCCCCAACGGTGCGTGAGCGAGCAGTTCGAAAAGATGCGGTCGGCTGGCGTCACATGGTTCGGAGGAAACACGTGATAGTCTTCGGCCCTCCCGACTGAGTGGTAGTAGTAGCCTTAATGTGGGAGCCCCCTAGTGACGGGGGAGGAATTGGACTCGACTAAATTAGGGAGAAAATCGGGGAAAAATCAAAAAACTAAAACTAAAAATTTGATATCTAACATTTCTACTACACAGTTCACTCATGTGCTCGTCCTAACATGTAATCAGTTCTACAGTAAATCACAGGGACTTGTTTAATACATCACTAATAATAAACACAGGAAGTCAATTTTGCTGTACCAAAAGCCGAAAGAAACCTGTCAGGTCAACAATAGCAGTATTGGCCTTTTCATTTCGGAAAGTGAACTTTATACAAAGAGTTTAGTTCATAATTATGTAATTATGTTCATATTCTTCTCTAAGGAAAAAAATAGAAAATGTTTTTATTTATTCCTTTGGGGACTAATAACAACAATCAGGTTTTCTTACAGAGCCATATTTATGGCTCTTCCAAATGGTTGAGAAAATGCTTTTTGTTAAAAGTAGAAAAATATATTTACTGTACAAATGGCAAAAAAAACAAACACGTTGTTTGGACATTGGATCCATCTTATTTCTCATGTTACGCTACAAATCTCAACTAGACTAAAAATGCAATGAAACTGTGATATCTAGTGGCAGGCGGCACGGTGGTGTAGTGGTTAGCACTGTCGCCTTGCAATTCCTGGCTAGGCTCGATTCCCGTCTCTGTGTGCATGGAGTGTACATGTTCTCCCCGTGCTTGGTGGGTTTCCTGCGGATACCCCGGTTTCCTCCCACAGTCCAAAGACATGTAGGTTAGGTTAATTGGTGTTCTCAAATTTCCCGTAGTGTGTGAATGAGTGTGTGTATGTCTGTGTTCCCTGCGATGGATTGGCACCCTGTCCAGGATGTACCCCGCCTTGTGCCCTAAGTCTCCTGGGATAGGCTCCAGGCCCCCGCGACCCTGAATACAGGATAAAGCGGTATAGACGATGAGTGAGAGAATGAGAGTGATATCTAGTGGATTTTTGCATCATAGCATTTCTTAACCGAGATGGCTCAATCAGGCTCGACAATTTTTTTTTCAATAAAATGCAGTGAATTAAAATGTAATCTACCAGAAAGTTGAGCAGGATTTAAAAAATGTGACAAGAAAAGTCCAAAAAAACCTTTGTATATTTTAAAATTGTTGTTCTGGCATTGGATCCACCTTATTTTTTGTGTCATGCTACAAATCTCAACTAAACTAAAAATGCATACATTTTAAAGACACAGCAATATCTAGCGGATTTTTTCAGCATAGCATATCTCAACCAAGTGGTAGAGATGGCTCAATCAGGCTAAACACAAGTTAAACATTTCTTCAATAAAATACAGTGTCATACAGTTGCACAACACTTTAGAGGGGAATGGCATTTGGCGTAAAACCTGTGGCAAGTTTTTGTGCGGATTTGAAGCCCTGCTGTCGCGACTAACCATTATATATTTTAAATATATACACTACCATTCAAAAGTTTGGGGTCACTTGCAAATTTCTTTGTTTTTGTTTAGTGATTTATTTTCTACAT
>JAQMYG010000039.1:2723694-2730248 GCA_030014215.1 Clariallabes teugelsi | reverse complement strand
GTGTGTGTGTGTGTGTGTGTGTGTGTGTGTGTGTGTGTGTGTGTGTGTGTGTGTGTGTGTGAGAGTCGGAGTGTGTGAGAGTGGATGTGTGAGGGTAGGAGTGTGTGAGAGTGGATGTGTGAGAGTAGGAGTGTGTGAGAGTGGATGTGTGAGAGTAGGAGTGTGTGAGAGTGCAGGAATGTATATGAGCAGGAGTTAGAGAGCGGGAGTGTGTGAGAGTAGGAGTGTGTAAGTGCAAATAGTATGTCATGATTCTGTAATCAAGACCTGTTCAATACTATATCTTTCTTTCTTTCTTTCTTTCTTTCTCGTTTCTTTCTTTTTCCTTTTTTAATTCTAGTTCTGCTTTTAAAAAATTACAATTCCTTCCTTTTTTATTACCTATTCATATTTGAATTTTTTGTCTCATTGTGCTTCCCTTTATTACCTTTCTTTCTTTTGTTCTTTTTTTGCACATTCATCTTTCTTTCTTTCTCTTTTTTTATTCAAATTTTTTTCATACTGTAATTGTTTTTTTATTTCCTTTTCCGTCCTTCATTCCTTATTTCATATTCACAATTTACTTTTTTTCTCTTTACCTACCTTCTTTCCTTCCTTCCCTTGCTCTTTTTCCCTGTTCTGCTTTCTCCAGAGTCACCTTTCTGATTTATTTCCTACATTCACTCACTACCTCATTGTTTCTGTTCCTGTTGAACACTGCTGTTGAAAGACTTTTTCTTTGTTTTACATTTTCTCTACTTCCTTTTTTCAAATCAAATCAAATCAACATTTATTTATATAGCACTTTACAGCAACCTAAGTTGAACCAAAGTGCTTCACAGCACTAAAAATTACAATAAAGTGGCAATAAAAATAGAAATAAAAAATACAAAAACAAAATAAAACATATAATTATAAATAAATAAATGAAAAAGAAAAATATAATAATAATAATAATAATAAATAAATAAAACAAAATGATAAAATTATTATTTTTTTAAACATAAAATTATGAAATATAAAAAAAAAAATTCCTAGTTCACATTTTTCCTTTGTTGATTTTCCTTCCTTTCTGTTTTCTTTCCTCTTGTTCTGCTTTTATCACATTTCCCCCGTTTAAATCGCAGGCCTGCACACTGCAGAATGCTTTAGTGTACGACTTTTTACTTTGTATTGTGAAGTACTGATGCTGTGCCGAGGTGGTGGCTCCTGAAACCGTGCACTCAAAACACAGAACCCTGAAGTCCAGCGAGTGAGATTTGAACCCTCTGAGCAGCGGTGAGGTGCTAACTGCCCCAGCTTTAATGCTACACTGTGTCGTGGTGTTGAAGGAGTTCTCTTTTCGGTGTGTTGCCGTGTGAGGAACACTGGCACTGCCAGCCTTCGCATTACCCCAGCTGAGGATCGGATCGGGCCAGCTTTCAGCGCGCCGTCTGTTCGGGCCTGTCTGTCTGTTTGCAATCCGCCCATCAGATCTGAGCGACACCCGACGGGAGCCTCTTCACACTCTGTGCCAGAGCGCCGCTGGAGCCTTTGAACTCGAAGGAAGAATAATGACGCTGAGGAGGCATGAAAAGAGACGGGCTGGAGGATTTTCAGCGTGCTGATAACAAGCTGGTGAATTCTGCCGTAGCCTGTATTAGTAGTTATTGCTGGGTTGAGTGATGCGCTGGATTATCACGGAAAATAAAACAAACTCTTTCATCACAGGCGTGTGTATCTGTGTATGTGAGTGTGTTTGATGTCTGGAGAGCAAAGGAATTAGGTGTGAGTGACCGAGCTGGTGATACGGGTGTGATATAAAAGCATAAATATCATTGAATGAGCGAGTTCTGAGCAATGTACAGACAAAACCTTCTTTTACAGAAATTAATAGATTTTTAGTTGTTAACAAGTCCAGGTAAATACGCTAATGCTAGAGCCGCGCTGTGGTGTAGCATGAGCAGCAGGTTGGATGGAAACCTAGAGTATTTTTTCATCTGAGCTGCTTTGAAGAAGAGCAGAACTTTCTAAGTGGGTGGGAAAGGACCAAACTGGGAGAGCTGGAGTGAGGGATGAAATGTTAATGTGGTTGATGTTGCTTCTTCATGTCATTTGTTAGTCAGTGTTTCATTCTTGTTTCAGGTCACTTCCTGGGTAACCACAGTGTCCTGGACATCCTGCGGCAGGAAGGCTATGAGGTGGAACACACACCGGCCCAGGAGCCAGCTACATCGTGAGTCTGTCTCTTTTTCTCCCCCTCTTTCCTTCTCTCTCTTTTTAACAATTGAAAATTCTTTCCGAATCAGCCTTCACCGGTATGCGATGTCCATTAATGCGTACGTCCCATTACAATGGAGAACGTTTTTCTGAAGGACATTTGTCATTCTCACCTGACTTCCAAATCTTTACTATTACTTCGCCCTCGTTTTCTCCATCCGTGTCCTTTCCTACACTCTTTCTTTCCCTTTTCTTCCCTCCAATTATCATGAGCGCACACATAATAACTCTGACCATTGTTCAGTAACACGTTGGACGGAACATCATTTTACATCGACTATGCCAGAGGAAACTGCACACACGGTCCGATCATCACGTCACTGTCGTCCGCTTAGATGTGTCCGGCACGCTGCCGCGCAGGCTTTGTGCATCGAGCGTGCAAATTACAAACAGATCCATGCTCTGGCTTTGATTCCTTGAATCCCCCTCACTCTAGCCATGACAAGATGAGACGGCCTGATGCTCGACCAATTCCAACGGCACACGGGACTCACCCATTCGTCTCATGGAGAGGTTTGGTGTGGGAGCAAAGGCACAAGACACAAGAGAATCTCTCGAGTCTCTTTGGCTCGAGTCTAAATGTGGTGTCGGGCCGGTGGGAAGGGAAGAGAGGAGGGATGTTTCAAAAGAAGTTCAGGGAAACAGATGAAAAAATAAGCAAGAAAGAGAGAGAAGAAGAGAGAGAAAGGACCCTTGTGTCATACATAAATAATGTTATTTGTATGTAGCATGTATACAATTAGTTGTTATGGGTTTTTTCCCAATGAAGCTCCATACAATACAAAATTATGGCTTAGCCAAGTTTAAATGTATTACATCATACAACAGCTTCTTACATTAAACCCATTTATCACATTAGGAGTTCATTATTAATGCTTACTAGGGCTGTAGGACTGGACATTTGACTCTGTCACTGATCTCACTCGTCTCCGTCATTGGTCTCACTCATCTCCGTCATTGGTCTCACTCATCTCCGTCATTGGTCTCATTTGTCTCCATCATTGGTCTCATTCGTCTCCATCATTGGTCTCATTCGTCTCCATCATTGGTCTCATTCGTCTCCATCATTGGTCTCATTCGTCTCCGTTACTGGTCTCACTTGTCTCCATCATTGGTCTCATTCGTCTCCATCATTGGTCTCATTCGTCTCCGTCACTGGTCTCATTCATCTCCGTCACTGGTCTCATTCATCTCCGTCACTGGTCTTATTCGTCTTCGTCATTGGTCTCACTATTTTCCATCATTGGTCTTACTTGTCTCTGTCATGAGTCCCACTTGTCATTGTTCTCATTCATCTCTGTCATTGGTTTCACTTGTCTCCATCATTGGTCTCACTCATCTCCATCATTGGTCTTATTTGTCTTTGTCACTGGTCTTACTTGTCTCCATCATTGGTCTTGCTCGCCTCCATCATTGTTCTTACATGTCTCTGTCACTGGTCTCATTCATCTCCATTATTGGTCTTACTCGCCTCCATCATTGGTCATTGCTCATCTCTGTCATTGGTCCCACTTGTCATTGGTCTCCTTGGTCTCCATGATTGGTCCCGCTTGTCTTCGCCATTTGCCCCACTCGTAAAAAAATATCATGGACCAGATTTTAAAGAGCACTTTTATGGACGATGTGGTGAAACAGCTGGAGCAGAAAGTGCACAGCTGGAAGCTCATGTCCATCAACAGTAGAACATTTTCTACTTCGGCTTAACCACCGGTCTTACCTGGACGGTGGGTGGGAAGTCTAGGGAAACATCTGGGAAGTTTTTTTTTTTTTTTTTGCCATGTTCAACTCTGGCATCAGTAGCATTTGGAAATTCATGAACTACAGTAACTGAGTGAGGATTGGCAGGTTAGTGGTGTTCTGCCTGAGGCTCTGAAAACACTCCTTCATACAGCGACAGAATTCACTTTGCCACAGCAACAAGAAGTCCGATCTGAAATATTAACCTGCTTAGTTTACTGCCTGCCTTGTTCTTGTTAAGTTGCCATGAAACCGCAAATAATGTATTGAGGCAAGAAATAATGACAATTTGTATTTGTCAATAGTTAATTTTTCATGCATTTAACATTCAATTTAACTCAATCTGTATCATGAACATGATGAGTAACCGGCTCGTTAGAGAGACGAGGGCGTTCCTGATTATGCTTCCCACTTTTCTGGTGGTTAGCAGCTCATTTCAGCACTTCGTAAACTCTTCATTTGTTTTAAGCAATACTTGCATCTGTGTTTGTGTGTTAAAAGTTCAAAATGAGTCATATCAGAGGCTGAACAGGGAATAAAAAAAAGGAGTGTGTGCAAGCAGGAGGGTGTTTGTGAAATGTGGAAATGCACCACACACACACACACACACACACACACACACACACACACACACAAAGACAGAATGTACCCTTAAGATTGTTTCCATGTCTTCATACTGACACCTGATGTTGCCCAGCCACCATTAAGCATTTGACCCCCCCTCCCCGTCTCTCTCTCTCTCTCGCTCTCTCTCTCTCTCTGTCCTCGTGGTGCTGTCCCAGGAGCTGGCAGGAGACGGAAGGTACCACCGTGACGCAGAGCGTAGGAGGTCCTGAGCTGGCGACAGAGGGAACGCCAGAACCTCCTGAGGTAGAAGAGGAACGACCCCACCTGCTGGAGCCGGACAGTCTGAGTCAGCTGGAGGAGTTTGGGAAACACCAGCGCCCCCGGAAGGCCCAGAGGCCGCACAGCAGGCAGCGACTCTTCAGCGACCTGTGGGTGCGAATCGGATACAGGTAACGAGCTCGGCTTCTCACAGAGTGTGTGGTGACATCTGACATCCTTAGTGATACAACATGAGGACGAGGACGGACAGATGGAATATAATTATTATTATCATATTCAGCACAATAAGGACAGCACTGCTCTTCTGAGAAACCTATTACATTCAGGAATAATTAAAGTGTTAGCTTTGGTGATATCAGACTTACATCTATTAATAATAATGTAACAGCAACACAGACTAAACAAATACCCCAAGCTTGACCCATCAGTAAAGTCGTCCACTTAAGGTCCGAGTTTTTTATTTAGTCATCTTATCTTAGAACGTAAGTGCCTATAATAAAGCCAAATACTCGGGAGAATAAAGACTGTGAGATCCAGGAATATAGAAATTCAAGCGCATGTACTGTTAAATAAATACAAACGGTGTTCAAATCAAACCAGGACTTTGGATTGCGCAGAATAACTGAACACAGTCCTGAGAGTACTGGGAAAGGGAAACTCTCTTTATTTCTCTATATAATCTCCTGCTACAATAATGCACGTATCCCAGTGTTTCACTAGCGCTTGGAAACCATCAAGGTAGAAAGTTTTCTCAATACGCCGAGCCATGATCGTCTGAAACGCCGGCCTCCCAGGAAATCCTTTAATGGCCCAAACATCTGTAAATGTCAAGCGCCTTCATTCAGCAGACATTTCATCACATTTCAAGTCCACTTGTAAATTGTTATAAACATCTAAACTGCAGGATGAGAGTCTGCTGATTTTTTTTTTCAGATTTATTAGAATATAAAACATTTAATTAGATTTTCTGTTAAAAAGCAATTCTGTTGCTATTATTAAAGTGTGCAAAATTAATAACTGACTAATCAGTGACATCGTTTATAAATGCTACATGATGGCTAGCTGTTGAAAAAACTAATTTAAATGAGCATTTTAGCCTGTGACATTCTTGAGTGACTTGAAATTTCTGTAAAACCTTTTGATTTATAAAACGATTATGAGAATTTCTAAAAATGATTAAAATCCAAGCCGTATTAGATGCAAACGATGTAAAACTGATCCACTATGTAATTTATAATAATAATAATAAGAAGAAGAAGAATAGTAATAATCCTAAACTACTCTTCTCCTGTTTCCTCACTTGCAGCACGACTTTACTTCCGAATGTACAGAGAACCGACGACGACGTGACGACAAGAACGTCGCTAAAGCTCCAGGAAGATCTGCAGAGGAGAAGATCGTCCTTTAGTAATTTACAGGAGACTCCGCCCCCCAGATCTACGGGATCGGCCACGCCCACTCGGGCATACACGCTGCCTTTCATGATCACGTGCCTTCTCACACAAGTGCTGATGCGCTTCACGTCTTGACCACCAGAGGGAGCCAGAAACACACAAACGCCCACACAAAAAACAAACACAGACAATTGTTTTTTTGGGGT
Source organism: Clariallabes teugelsi (assembly GCA_030014215.1). Classification (NCBI taxonomy): domain Eukaryota; kingdom Metazoa; phylum Chordata; class Actinopteri; order Siluriformes; family Clariidae; genus Clariallabes; species Clariallabes teugelsi. The sequence goes on along the minus strand of JAQMYG010000039.1, from coordinate 2,723,827 downwards.
TTTTTTTTTTGCAATCATTTTGTATGCAATTATATTAAAGAGCAAAGAAAACAACAACAGGCTGCACATAAAGCAAAGCCTTATTTTTTAAGGAAAGGATTTGAAATGATCTGATTGATCTTACAATTCTTGT
>JAQMYG010000039.1:2702121-2718603 GCA_030014215.1 Clariallabes teugelsi | reverse complement strand
AACTGTTCATAACATCACTTTTACTCAACATTTAGATTCACTGATGGTGCAGATTAAACTTCAGACAGAGATCTAAGTACTGCAGAAGTCTCAGTAAATTCTGTCCACCGGTCGATTTAAGACACGCCCACAGTTTAACGCCTGATCAGTATGATGTCAAAACTTGTGATTTATAATCTGGCATAAAACTGCTCATACCTTTACTCATACTCGACATTTATGGTGCAGATTTAACTTCAGGCAAATACCTAAGGACTGGCAAAGTTTCATTAAATTCTGTCCAGCCAGTTTTGCATGATGCTGTGACAAAATCTGGCTGGACAGACATACAGAAAGACAGACAGGCAGAGACAGAATTTTTTCTAGTTTCTAAAAAAAAAAAATTGAGACTTTTGTCTGGTCTTCCAATGTATGTAAAGATATCATTGAAAGAATGAATTCTGACCAATGTACAGACAAAACCTTCCTTTTATTTATATAGATTAATATCACACAACACACTGTTTGTGCATTTATTGTTAGTTGTTATATTTATTGTTATATTGTTATTGTTATAATTTAATTTTATAATGTGTTACTGTTTAATTTAACCACACACACACACACACACACACGCACACACACACACACACACACAAGCCTGTAACTCAATCAGGGATGGTTGCTATGGGGACGGATTATGGGCTGGCACAAAGGAGAGGAACAACTTTTTAAAGCAAACAGCTATTTCGGCTGTTAAGTCGAGACAGGACAATGTTTGCTTTCGCTAAAATACCATTTTGCCTGGGCTTTGGGGGCGCGCGCGGGATCAGCTCGCTGTGACCCCCTTCCCGTGTGCGCAAGCAGGAAAAAGCGCGTGCTGCATATAAATAAAAGATTACCATGGGGGGTGGGGTGGGGATCAATTTCTAAGCAAACTCATTTCCAATCTCTCTCTCACTCTCTCTCTCTCTCTCCTGTCGCAGGCGGTAATTACTTGCGCAAGTCGTTTTGCGCCCTTTGAGTCGCGCCGTTTCACAAATGAAGGTTAAGTTTGTTTAACCGAGCTGGATTTGCCGGCCATGTTAAAGCATATAATGTGGCAGAGCCGAGACTTTGGCCACACACCTTCAGGACCCCTAAATACCCACCAGCACCGCACCCCCACCCCTGTTCCCTCTTATCCCACTATGAGTGTGTGTGTGTGTGTGTGTGTGTGTGGGCATGTTTTTATTTCTTAATGGGGACCAAATGTGGATAGAAAAAGGAATATCTGACAGGTGTGACTTGGGATACATTTTGTCCTCACGGGGAAAACTCTTCAGGGCCTAAATGGGACACCAATTCTTCCCAAGGCATTACACTCCTAGGGGCAATTTGGAACAATTGCGTCAACTAATGGCAGCACAGTGTTGTAGTGGTTAACACTGTGACCTTGCATCTCCAGGGTCGGGTTTCGATTCTCTGTGCATGGAGTTTGCATATTCTCCTGGTGGGTGCTTGGTGGGTTTCCTCCGGGTACTCCGGTTTCCTCCCACAGTCCAAAGACATGTAAATTAGGCTAATTGGCGTTTTCAAATAGTTTGTGTATGTGTGTGTGAATGTTGACCAGAGGTCCCACCATGGTTGTAAAATGGGAATAAATAAAATAGTAATCACCATTGGCGTCCACGGTCTGTAGTTGGGCAACAGAGATTCCTAGGTGAATCGATGTCATCTATTAGCATGATTTTGGAAGGTGAGAGAAAACCCAGAGAACGCCCACAGCGGCATAGAGGGAACAGAGGAAACACCACAATGACAGTAATCCAAACTCTAGATTAGACCACCTAATGCATTTCAATTAAAATAAAGGGAACTAAAAGAGCTACCAGGTTCCTTGTTCATTACAAAGTTTAAGATTCTTTTTTTATTTTATCCAGTTAAGACATATGTGTTGACTTGATTGCATAATGCAAATCCTGCAGATTTTTTCAGATTTTGCAAATCCTTAATTGTAATGCATCCCAGTGGTTTTCTGTTGGACTCATATCCATGACGCATTTTGCTAGAAGATGGATAAATTGCACGCACAAAGAAATGCATATAACTAACAACAGGCCAATGTCAAACAGGCTGGTGCGATGATTCAAGCAATGACTGATGGGTATTATCTAGCCCAAGAAAAACATTCCGCACACCATTACTGTACACCACCTCCACCAACCTGGACTGCTGACACAAGGCAGGTTCGGTCCACAAACCCAGGCTGTTGTTGCCAAAATCTGGGCTGACGTAGCCTTCGTGTCAGCTCAAACCCGCCGCATGATGAGCTGAGTAGACAATTGCATTAAAGAGTAAGTGCACAGAGGTTCCCAATAAAGAGAGAGATCTTCAGTTTTGGCCTAAGGGTGTACAATGTTTTGCACTCGATGTAGTCTATATGATAATGTAACACATTGGATAGCATGTTAAAGAATACAGATCAAATATGCATTATTTCAATCTGCAACACACACACACACACACACACACACACATCAAAACTGTGCAGCTGTCAAAGGCTCCATGTATGCAAATTACATTATGAGACAAATATTTTGCCAGAGAGAGAGAGTGTGTGTGTGTGTGTGTGTGTGTAGGTGAAGACGTTGTGGTTCACAGGTTTTCTCGACGTTTCACCGCTTCATTCTCTCCTGACGAGGGGCACTTCAGAGTGCGCACTCCGCTCCCTCTCTTTGATACCGCCAGCAGCTTGAGAGAGAGTGCACTCCAAAACAGACGCGGGCAAATTTATGCCTCAAAAAAAAGAGGGGGAAAAAAGAGGGAAAAATGGCCTACTCTGGCAGACGAGATAGAGATACACACACACACACACACATGCACACACACTCACACACGTGGTGGTGAGCTTTGATAATCCTGCCATGACAATCCCGCCTATAATGATGTATGATAATTACACACACATGAAAGCTGCTCTACAGAGAGAGCCCGGGGGAAAAGGAGAGAAAATAACAAATATGACTTTATCCAAAAGATACTCAGCGTAATGAATTCTGCCTTTAATAAACATGTATTTGATTCTATTCGAGACTACAAAGAGGCCCGAGGCATCATTTGACCCAGAAATGGTATGGGGCTAAAAAGGTTTACAGATTAGCAGGAACATTTTGTTCACACTGAATAATGGGGCTGGATGGAGAGGTGCTGGTTGCCAGGTTGACACATTCCCTGTGTAATTTTTGGGATGCTTTTGAACACATCCAGAATTTAGCCTTTGCTTGGACATAACCCTGGGACCTCCTCCTTTTCAGTGCGGATCTTTAGGCATGCGTTCGAGAGTGTCATAGCGCGATGAGTGTTTGCAGAGCTGTGAGTTAGCGGCTAAGCTAACCCTAAGGATGAAGCTGTAGTGCTGCAAAACAGAGAACACAAATGCTGGATGTGACACAAAAAACTTCATTTATAGTTATGATCACAGGCGGCACAGTGGCTTAGTAGTTAACAGTGTCGCCTCGCACCTCCAGGTTCTGGGTTTGATTCCCGCCTCTGGGTCTGTGTGCATGGCGTTTTGCATACTGGTTAGGCTAATTAGCATTCCCAAATTGCCCGTAGTGTTTGTGATTGTGTGTACTTATGTGTGCACTGGAATGGATTGGCACCATGCCCAGGGTGTACCCCGCCTCGTACCCTAAGTCTCCTGGGATAGGCTCCAGGCCCCTCACGACACTGTATACAGGACAAAGAGGTAGCTATAGATGACGAGTCAGTGAGTTATAATTTTCTAATCGTTTACTTTGTGCCCGCTCTGCTGTGTGTGATTTTTATGATTTCACAACATCGACACTTGGAAACAATCGATCAGAGACTGACTGGTGAATGGACGACACCATTGTGCAACTCGCAGTAAAGGACTCTGGAGTAAAGATGCTTAATGCTGTAGGGATTACGCTAGGTATGTTTAGAGACTTTACAGTATATACTGTAGCACTATGTGACATTAAGATTCAGGTATTGGTTGTATGTACCTTATAGCACAGTGAAATTATTTTCTTGCATATTCCAGTTAGGAAGTTGGGGTCAGAGCACAGGCTCAGCCAGGATATAGCGCCCCCTAGAGCAGATAGGGTTAACGGTTTGAACCACCATTGCCCGCAAAGCCGCATAGTGACATACTGTAACTGGGCACTATATTACCACATTAGTCAGTACTACAAATTGATTAGTTTGCTTTAATCCCTAATGTGGAAAAACATAACAAATCAAAAACATAATGACATTAATTTATAGTTAGAATTATCTAAGTGTTCACTTTGTGCCAGCTCTGCTGTTGGTGATTTTTGTGACTTCGCCACACCGACATTTGGAAACAATCAATCCAATCTGGCAACCCTGGTGAGCTGAGTAGTAGAATTGCATTAAAGAGTAAGTGTACAGATGTTCCCAATAAAGAGAGAGATTTTCAGTCTCTCGATGTAGCCAATATGATAATATTACACATCGGATAACATGTTAAAGAATACAGATAAAATATGCAACAATGCAACAGCGTTATTATACACACACACACACACACACACACACACATCAAAACTGTGCATTTTTGTGATTTCGCCACACAGACATTTGGAAACAATCGATACAATCTGGCAACTCTGAAGACTGGTGACTTGAAGTTGGGTCAGAGCGCAGGGTCACTCAGGATACAGAGTCCCTGAAGCATATTTAAGGGTCTAACAGTGGGAACTTGCCAGTGCTGGGGCTTAAACCCATGACCTTCTGATCAGTAACACAGAGTCACACCTGTTTGAGGCACCACTGCCCACAAAACAATCAACCAGGGCATTGTGTCATAACGCGACACTATAGTACCTCCTAGCTGGTAAGTTGATTAGTTGGCTATAACAGCACTATGATGTCCCCAATGTGCAAAAACATTACAAGGACATTAACTCAAAATGGAAACGGTTACTTGTTTCTGATTGGCTCCTTCCATCCCATTGTGTCCAATCAAAAACAAGCATACGGTGTTCAATACGGATCTCAATTTTATATTTTGTGTGAATACAGGCCACAGTAGCCAATTAGAAACTGATTTCCAATAAGGATCCATTTGTTCTGATTTGAGTTAATGCTGTCATGCAAGCGTTAAGTTTTAACAACTACTTAAATGTAAAACAATTTAAATATTTCAATGTATTAATGAACAACACGTCAAGCTTTCAAAAGGAAAAAGGAGAGGTCGAGGTGAGACGGGCAGGGTGAGCGAGCGAGACAGACGGCTGGGGAAAAGAAGAAAGTGGGATGTGTGTTTGACCATCGGGGTGTTTGCTCAGAGTCAGACATCAACGCTTGCACACCGCAAACACACTCACACACACTACTCACACACATGGCATAGCCTTCATCTCTCCGGGGACTGACATAGAGGTCAGGGAGAAGGTGGAGGTCAAATGGGCCTGACTCGCAACCCGCTAATAGGACAGCTTACGTGCGAGTGTGTGCGAAGGAGGACGCTAAATACTTGCAGTACAAACACACACCCCTGCCTCTGCACACACACATTAAGGTCAGGGTGTAGGATGAGATCTTGAAGTGCACATGGTTTTAGAATTTAAATATTTTCCCATCAGTCAGTCTCCTCGACACCTGCTCGACAGATCGGAGGATCAGGGGAAATGATGATGTAAGCTACCGGCAATGACTTGAGAAGAAAGAGGAGGACGTTTATTCTGAGACCCGTGAGAGTTGAATTAAGGACGAGGCAAGGGCGTTGGAGACACGCAGACGCAAACACAAACACACAAACACAGACAGGACACACTGTGATGTGCGGCAGGTTTATTTTGACTCCATTAGGTAAAGTCCTTTATCAGGTCGTCCAGGTGCAGCCAGGTGTATCCAGGAAACCCCAAGGCCAGGCTGCTGTTAAAACCACGACAGTCAAGGTAACAGGTAATTACCACACACGCTCGTAAAGGAGCCATGTTTGTCCAGCGCTGAAGATGGGCCTGTGTTTAAAACGAGACGAGGGACACTCGTTGCTTAGGAAAAAAATCTGACAGAAAAAAAAAAATCTAAATACACCTGTATGCCATTTTAAACGCATATGATGCACAAAATAATGCAATCAGTACTGATTTTATATCACAGTTCTGTATAAGTCTTGAATCTGGAGATATATCTGGCTGTAATTCAAATCACATCTTTATATTGGATTAATTCCATTTTCCATGTTGTGTTTCCATAGCAACAGCTCATTCACAGCAACTTGAAAACAACAAAACAGTTTTGTTTTCTTTGTAACTTTAGGGTCAAATTATAAATGCTAGTACACTGTTAGCTTCTTCCACTTGCGACATGCTAATAGTGAGTTCAGTGCTGTAACGTTCATTTTCTGGCCAATTTTAAGTTAGCAAGGAGGTGATCGCTTAAAACCCCGTTATATTTTAGATTCAGTCCTAAGATTTTGATAAAGAGGCTAAATGCTAAAATAAAATTTTAATCTGCTTATAATGTAGAAATATACATAGCTCATACAAACCCCAAAAAAGCTTAACATTAGCCAGATAAGGTTTTGCAACTAGCCAGCTATGTTAATCATATTCGCTAACATTAGCTTAGCGGGCAAGGCAATCACTCATATGTGAAATGGTAATTAAAGTGTTAGACTGCTGATTAAAGGGTTCCCAGTTCGCTATGCTGCTCCTGTTGGGCCCCTGAGCAAGATCCTTTACCCTCAACTGCTCAGATACGATGGAGCATCGAGCTGGCAACACGAAACGACAGATACAGTATCTCTCCAGGGAGGAAAGTATTTGTCAGTCGATGACACTTTGGGAGGAGCCTATACTTACAGTATCTGCAGCTAATCATGATCATTTTTTAATGACATAAATTCTGTTCCTCTTACATGTTTGTCCTAAGAGTGTACAAACTTTTGCACTTGACTCAACAGGCTACAGCTATCACTCCTGATGTTCTCTGGAGCACTAATGCAGGAAGTAGAAATGCATAGACTGTGTCCTTGTGTGTTTAGCCATGTTTCAGGTCTTTGTCATTCTCCTGTATGAACACATCCTTCTCCTTTCCACTCCCTATTTCTTTTCCTCCCTCCTTTCCATGTTTTAAGTGTTTCTGGCTCGGATCAGCTGCAGCTCTTTGGATGTTTGATTGCAGGATGATAAGGGCGGCATCACGGGAGAGGCAATAATAATAAAGAAGTTAATGTGGCCAAAGGGCAGAGACAGCTGAATGAGCAAACAGTTCCCCCTGACACACACACACACACACACACACACACACACACACACACACACACACACACACACACAAAACAAAGAAAAGAGAGAGCATTAGGGTCATTCATATACCAAAGGTAAGTCACATGCAATCTATTTAAATCTTAAACCCTTCAAAACTGTTTTGCAAGCAAACTGGTGAAGCAATACTGACCTGGACCAGCAAGAGTGATTTCACATGAGTGAAGTCGGACCACATGATGCCTCCATCCCACTTTTAGACAGTGCCTCATTTTAGTGGCATACTGTAAAACATCGATAAATAAAATCTTGGCCAAATTCTACAATGGACTGTACGCCAGTGTACAGATCACAATCACACAATGAAGATCCTCTGACAATGGATCTGTGATTAGAGAAAAAGACTCAGCTTACATTATTGATTAGTGCGATCCAGACCATCCTCTGATCCTCTTGAAATACAATCGTTCTTTCAAGTGAGCTTGAATTTTCTGTGTATTAGCATGTTTTATTTATCACCACGGCCAATAGCTACTGCTGTCCTGTATCCCGGGTTCGCCTCCCTCCTAGTGGTGAAGTTTAGAAGAGTCATAGCAATGCTCACAGTTTGTTAGACTGCCCAAATTTTGTCATCTTTAAATGTCACATAACTGTATATATTCTTAAGAAATCATTTAAAAAACTTATACAACGGCCATTCTTTACTGTACACAGTTTTTTGCACTAGTGTTGTTAATGTATTTATTTATTGATTTTTAAGTTCTTTTCACATGTAAGTCAGTTTTGTATGTGTGAACATTTTGGTTTATATTCTTATAAGTTTATAAGAACAAACTCCTATTGATTTTTATTATGTGTAATGGTTCATTTTTTAAATATTATTCACTTATACATTGTATATATATTTACAGTGCATGCTCTATTAAATTTCTTAAGTGTTTACATGATCATACTTCTAATCTTTTAATGTATTACCTTTTGTTTCATTTTAATTGCAGGTTATTTGTTATAAACAGCTTCATGAACTGCTTTGTAATGTGTGATAGTGAGCAACATGACAAAAAGTTTTACAAAAAAGTTGTTATGATGCACATATAGCAAAACTATATTAGAGCCACAGTATATTTAAGTATGAATTATTTAAAAAAACAAAACAAAAAAAAACAACAACAACAACAACAGTAGTGTTGTAGGAATACATGACATTTGAAATTAACCTGACATTTTTAACCTGCACAATTAATACTATTTGCACTGTTGTCACTTTGCCACACATAAAATTGCACATCAAGGTTGCACTGCAATTAACTTCATTTCACTTATTAGTTCCCTTTTATTTTTTGTTAACTTGTGATTTATATGCTTTATTTATGTATATACTTCATATATCTTGTAGTTTTTTGTTCTTAGCATGAATAAAGTATCTATCTATCTATCTATCTATCTATCTATCTATCTATCTATCTATCTATCTGTCTGTCTGTCTGCCTGTCTGCCTGTCTGTCTATCTGTCTGTCTACAGAATTGTGCATCATCTCATTATAACAATAATAACCATTTTATCTTAATTTTCATTAGTGTTATTATTAGAAGTAATATTATCAGGTAAATTTGTGAACGTCGTCTAAGTCTTGTAAACTGTTCTGTTAGTTTTACAATTCCAGACATTTTCAAAATGCTCCCAAGATCCAAGATTGAATGTTTTATGTACAAGCTCACTATTTTTTCAGATTTTGCCCAAATTAAACATCTTGCACAAAAACACTGTTGTACTTCATGTTATAATTTTTTTTTTTTTTTTTTTAAACATTTTTTTCCCTTTCCTCAAATCATCTGACTGCCTGGACTATGTCAGATTTTTTTTTTTCATTCAGTGTGGATCATTTTTAACTACCCCTTGATTTTACCAGGGCACTGGATCCACCTTAGACCCTCCTGTGAGTTCTTGAAAATAAACAGCAAAACAGCTTAATCATGCACTGCTGGCACACACACACACACACACACATAGACACAGGTCCGTCTTTTCGTGCACTTCATTTCCTCACCTTCGACAATTCGACAATCACTTGTTTGTTTCCATTTGCAAACAAACAAGCATGCGAGCAAAATAGTGCCCATTGACACCAATAACTTCTCTCTCTCTCTCTCTCTTCATCTCTATGCCCTGCTTATAGCTCTAAACCCCGCCGGTCTCGCACTCTTGGGGTGATTTCACTCCTCCGCACGCGGTGTTATAAATTCAGCTCTTGCTCGTGCAAGCCTGATTGAAGTGACGACCCTGATTCCGCTGCCTTTCCACATGGAGGGTGCTATAGCAAATGGCCCAATGGCTGTGTTTGGATAACACTGACCTTCTCCCGCCGCAGCTCGGCCCTAAGTGAGCACGGCTTTATGGCTCTCCTAAGTGGAAGGGCAAAAAAAAAAAAAAAAAAAGCAAATTGATCAATTCAGAAGCTGTGTCAGAGAGAGAAAAGAAGACAGATGGCGATGGAATTGTAATTTCCACTACTCTCTCTTGTTCTCTCTTTCTCTCTCTCATTCTGTGGACCAAATGTGACAGCCATCAGATTGAATTGCAGGAGAACGCATGACGAATTGCATGCACGCAAACGGAGAGCCATTTGCATGGCAGAATGCCCATCGGTTACCCGGGCGACCGTGAGCACGAGGAGCAGGAAATACTTTCTGTGCACCTTTGTAGAAATGCAGATTGCTCTAACTAACCCTGATTTATAATTTGCAATTAAAAAAAAAAAAAGCATCTGTCTGTCAAAGCCAAGTGTGTGAGTATGGGTTTACACTACTGTAGATGATAAGACAGTGAAGAGATGATTGAGATGTTTCATAGCTACGGATCATTATATGAAGAATACCCATGGTTCTTATAAGCAACAAGTCCATTTCTTGCAGTGTAGGCCATTTTATGCCCAAAATCTAAGACATTTTTCACAATCTTGGAATAGTGACTTGTGTCTGCTTTCTTTTCCAAATTTAACCATTTTTGACCCAAACTGTTCTCTGATCATCACCTAACAAGGACTATATGAAACAAATCAAAGCATAATGACTTTCTACGACATTACCCAGCTATCCAGCATTTTGTGGATAAACTTTTGGGATGAAAGCAGCTATTCTGGGTTTATGGTACTCTAAAAAGTTCACAAATTATTATTATTATTATTATTATCATCAGATTTGCACATTTGTTGTATTGTGTTATTTCCCCAGCATAATTTAGACTTTTGGAACACCTTGTACTGTTTTCTTGTATTTGGCTAGACTGACCAAAAATAAATCTCTCTAATCTGCTCTAAAAAGGTATGCTACTGAAGACTAACTTTTTCCACCTCATGCCTATTTATGGACAGATTGCAATCATTTTTATAATCAGTTTTACAATCCGGAAATTGGTCTCACATGTGAAAGCTGGACTAAATCGATCTATAAAATAATTGTGTTAATGATCTGTTTTAGGTTAGGAAATAAAAAGAAATATGCAACATGTGAGGTACATTTCTAAAAATTTCCATCAGATTCATGTGGTAGGTTTCCATTAGGGATTTTATGACTACCATCACCAGAACCCAGTTCTTTAAGAAGGTATGATTAGCAGCAAAATAAAATTAGCTACACCATCAGGAACCATTAGAAACCTCACGTTACATTAAACTACCATTACAAACCACTACAATTTAAAAGTAACCACTATAAATGATAGTGGTTTGTCCTGGTTGTTGTATCAGTTCCGATAGATAGATAGATAGATAGATAGATGTGTGAAGTTTATAATCTTAGTGTTTTGGTGTGTTTGTCTCTGAAGCTCTGTTTCTGTAGAACATTGTTTGAGGTTGTTAAAAAGTTATGAGCAGCGCAATGATACCTAGAAGCTGTAAAACATCTCTCCATCATGTGACGTGATTAAAAAATTTACTTACTGAGAAAAAAGGGGAAGGAGGGAGGTACCAGAAAAGAGCTGGTTGTAGCTCTCCTCCTCCTGATGGTGTTGTTTTTTAATTAACACAGTGGAGAGGGAGAGGCATGAACACACACACCGGGGTTAACGACGTGCTGGAGTCAGCTGAAACACACACACACACACACACCGCGGATCGAAAATCTGTGATTCTCCGATTTGTTTTAATCGGAGAATCGGTTTTGTCTCTTTGTTTTTAGAACTAGTGTCTTGTTTTGTTTTACATCAGAGTTAAAAATCTTCACAAGGGATTAATAAATTGCACAAAAGCTAAACAAAGTCAGGTGCTTCTTTTTTCATTTCAAATTGAATGTTTTTTTTTGTTTCTTTTTTTAGCTTCAAAATTTTGGAGCAAAAACAAACAAAAAAATAATAATAAACCAGGAAAAATGCGAAATTTCACTGTTTACATTTGAAATGCAATTTAAAGAACGTTTTCAAGCAAGTATTTATTATTAGCGCATAAACATGGACCTAAACATAAAGTGTACTCGTTATCTATAATTTTGTTTGTTGTTTATTTATTTATTTATTTGTTTGTTTGTTTCCTTTTGTTTGGTTTTACGGATATTAACGTGGAAGGGAATGAAAATAGACTAATGGATGGAAAATAACTCTATAAAAAAAGAATGAAGTGCAGTATAAAAACATTATTATTATTATTACTATTATTATTATTATTATTATTATTATTATTACTATTATTATTATTATTATTATTATTATTATTATTTGATTCGTTTAACCGGCTGTTAGTTGCACTATGTTATTGAGTCGCTAGGAGGGAGTATTGAATATTGAGTAAGTTCTCTCTCTCTCTCTCTCTCTCTCTCTCTCTTTATGTCGAACAGACACGCTTACAGTCGGCCTATGCACTGTTTTCGTGATTTAAAAAAAAAAGTATATACCATTTCATAACCTGGTTTAAAAAAAAAACACCTGCACACATCAGACAGTCACCGTGAAACCCTTTACACTTTCCAGTAATAAAACTGAAACTAAACTAAAGCTGAAACTGAGTTATTTTTAAACAAATTGTTTGCAGTTATTCTTTTCCATACACTTTGGTGCAACTATAAACAGTTTTGGTTGTACGTTATTTGTGCATGGTAATTGTATTTTTTAATTATTAAATTCTACTTGATACATAAGATTTTTGTCAGTCTAGAGTAGCCTAATTAGTCTGTGTCACTTGTGTTACTAATAAAGTCAAATTCGCGTTTGTAAAATTCACGTCGGAATCGCGTTATTTCTAAGGTATCCAATTTATAAACGAACAAATAAACGATTAATCAAATCAATCAATAAAACGACTAAACAAACAAATAAATGAGTGGATAAGTAAGTGCCGTGATTGGTTCGTCGCGTTTATGTCTCTTTGAAAACAGTATTTAGTAGCGTGTTAAACGCAATTAAAAATGCACTTTTAACTAGATGCAAAGTTAACTTTATTTTTCAATTTGTTTTATTTTTTTTATTATTGTGACCTTATACTTATGTTTAGTTGTTGAACAATTTTAAATCAGCCAGTGTGAGGAATTGGGCTAAGGTTACGGTTGGTCATTTTTGCGTAATAATATTAATAATAATAATAATAATAATAATAATAATAATAATAAAGCAATACACCAAATTGCGTGTACAATTACATTCTAAAATAAAATGCTTCCTGGAAACTGTTTTAGAGGCTTTCCATGGTGTCTCAGAGACTTAGGAAGAGAAGCTGCGTGTCAACATGAAATCACGCAACCGAACAAATCATGGCAGTAAACAATGTGAAAATAAACTTATCGTGTTTACCTTGGAGGCGGAAATTTATGGAGAAAATGTGTGGACCATACTGTAGCATGTAAAATTCATATCATTTTTTGTGTAAAGGGTGTTGGCTGATGACTTGACTTGAGATGTGTGTGTGTGTGTGTGTGGAGCTGAAAACCTCCCAAACTAAAGCAGCAGGATTGGGAAGCATGCATAAGGCTTTAATAGGTCTGGAATGAGCTGAACGATTTGTTGACTGGGATAATAAAAGTGTTGTGTGTATCTTGGCATGCTGGGAGGGAGAAGGGGATTACAAGTTGTCCTACAAAAGGAATGCAAATCTCCAGCCAAAGCTGTGGAAGGGTTGCGCAGCATTTCTTCACATCCCTGCTCCTTGCTTTTGCTTTAAATTTCCATTAATCCTAATAACCGTGGAGGGTCTCAGAGTGCTCACTATATTCATTGTGAAATCAATGGATTAGCAGCAGCAAGCCGTGTGCATTTGCATTTTATTGAAATCCTATCGGCGCTGAGGTGACCGCAAGGGCAATGTCCTTCACCAGCCTTAAAGCTGCTCTATAGGGAGCAAAAGGAAAGTCCTGCATCACTTGACCCACACCCTTCTCCCCTCGTTCCCTAGATGCCTAGATCCCTAACCCCCTCTCCACCATCTCAATTCACATTAGCGACATAATCAGTGTCACAAAATGTATTTTCATTCCGCTGGTTCTGTTTATGTGACATGTCACGGCTTGGTCAAGGAGAAGAGATAATGGGCAGAATTAGCAAACAAACAAACAAACAAACAAACACATATAATGAAATGATAATATAACAGATTTTTCTTTTGATGTCCATTTATTTTTTTATTTACTTTTATAAAAAAATGTTTTTAGCATTAAATAGCCTAAAGGGATCATCAAAACAGTGCGTCTCAAATTAATTAAGTGACAGATTTTTTTTTCATCAGATGTCCATGACATTCAAATGATTTCTGCTTTTCATTTTTTTCATTTTATACTTATTACTTATTATACCTTTATTAGCATTAAATATAGCCTAAAGGTTCCATTAAATCAGTGCTTCTCAGCACTGGTCCTGGAGGACACAGTTTACAGCTTTCTCAGCTCCCAGCACACAAGATTTAACTGATCAACGAATGAATGAATGAAAGAATGAACGAAAGAATTAACAGCCTTTTCTTAATTGAAGTGTCTGTGGTAGAGCAGAGAAAACACTGAAATAAGGTTGAGTTTATAGAGTGTACCAGTATTTGTTGTAAGTATTGTAAGTGTAAGATGTAACAGTATTAATAGGGCAGTTGTGGCTCAGTGTGTTAAAGCTCTGAGTTACTGATTAGAAGGTCAATGGTTCGAGCTCCTTGTCGCTGTTGGGCCCCTAAGCAAGGCCCTTAACCCTGTCGGCTCCAGGGGCACAGTGTAATGGCTACCCCTGTGCTCTGATCCCCGACCACTAACAAAAAGCTGGGAAATACAAAGAATAAAGAATTATCACTGTGCAGTAATGTACATCTGACAAATAGTCTGAACTTACTTAGTAGATGTAACGATAACTGAATTATATGAAAAAATCACTGGATAAGAGCATATGCCAAATGCCTAAAAGTAGATGTAAAACATTAAAAACACACCATGCATACTCTATATGAAATGCGAAGCTGTGTTTTGTCCTACACTGGACATTTTTGCCATTTTGTATACATGTATTGCATACTCTCAGATAAATAAACAAATTAATAAATAAAGGTACTTGATATTCCAAGTACAGTATCCCCTTTTCTCAATCTGAAGTAGACATGTTGTACCTTTAATATATACCCTTCACTTGCAAATGTGGTCAGCTTTAAATTAAAGTTACTTAAATGGTATTTATCTAATTTAAGGCTTTAATTTTCAACATGAAAGATATGCTAAAGGTACACAATGTGTATCTTTGAAGGTCCAAGGTTGTCTACTGCATGTAGGTTTTTATTTTTAATCTAAGATTATTAATGTTTTTTTTTTTTTTTTAAAGGAAGCTATGTATGCATTGTTTTATTAATGATTTCTCAACCCAAAAGTGTGCTACACAGACTATGGTAAAAACTAAGAAGAAAAAGAAGAAGAAAAAAAATGTAGACAAGGAAAGGTAGAGAATTCATCTTTCTTTTTCTCTGTGACTAGTTTAAACTGTGTCATTACTGTGGTTTGTCCCTGTATAACCTCGTCTTGTCTCCTTCCTCTTCTCTTACCCATTAAATAATTTTTCCCCATTTCTCATTACCCAGTTGCTAAGCAAACAAATGAGGTGATCATTACAAAATGGCGGCTTCCCGCCCCCAGAATGCAATGCGGCGTAACGGAACGCCACACTCCCTCTTTCACATTTTGCAGTGAAGACGCAATAATATTTTTACAGCTCCCTGAGATGTGAAATCTGTGAGTTCAGCTGTGTGTGTGTGTGTGTGTGTGTGTCTGTGTCTGTGTGGGAAGAGCTCATATTGTTAAGAACAGAAATGTCTAATTGACCCCTTGTCTGTTTGAGACGCTAATCGTCCTCAGGACACCGCCTCAGTGGCTCTGTGAGTCTCCAAAAAACCCATCTGCTCGCTTTTTGTGTTTCCACAATCAACTCAGACCCAGAGGAGAGGCCTAGGAGAGAGAAAGAGACAGCAAGAGACAGAGAGCGAGAGAGAGAGAGAGATCACCCACAGAGAAGGAGAAAGAGAGAGAGCCACAACAAAACCCAAACACCGCCTTTGATTCAGATCGTTTTGTTTGCACACACGAAGCCCTATTTATTTCATTCACTCTTCCTCTTCTTCTTCTCCTTGATCTGTGACTGTTCAGCTCCTCCACTAAATAATCCACATCCAAGTACATATAGAATGAAAATGTACAAAACTAAAACACATGGACATAAAAAGATGATTTTTTAAAATAGGTCAATGCTTCATCTTGTGCATGTTTGCTTTTAACAATTTGTGCACTTAATATAGTGAGTCTTTGTATTTTCATATGGGATTGTTTATTCACACCTGGTTAATTTTTTTATGTGAACTCCCCCCAAACACACACACACAATGAACTTATTTCCAGTTGTGATTTTCTTCCATGATTCAATTATTTAGACAGGATTTAAGCGATCGTATGCAATCTATTTATTTTCATGTAATTTTCTGTACACAAGTTTCATTGTTTTCCCCCAAACAATTCATTTATTCCCACATGTGACCCTCACACATAATGTATTCCCACTTTTGATTTGTTTACTACCCTGTTTGTTCCCAGTTCAGTTTTTTTTTTTGTCTCAACACACTTCATTTCTAGATGCCATTCCCACCAAACATTTAATTT
Organism: Clariallabes teugelsi; assembly: GCA_030014215.1. Taxonomy (NCBI): domain Eukaryota; kingdom Metazoa; phylum Chordata; class Actinopteri; order Siluriformes; family Clariidae; genus Clariallabes; species Clariallabes teugelsi. The sequence goes on along the minus strand of JAQMYG010000039.1, from coordinate 2,702,290 downwards.
GGTAGTGTGTGAATGGGCTTGTGAGTGCGTGTGCGATGGATTGGCACCCCATCCAGGGTGTACCCCGCCTCGTGCCCTAAGTCTCCATAAACTCTACACTGTAAAAAATTTTCATGTAAAATTACAGTAAATTACTGGCAGCAGTTTTGCCAGTAAAATGCTGTTTTAT